>MU224451.1:33287-70318 GCA_018584345.1 Thuja plicata
GAGATTGTAATCTTTTCAGTTTGTTGATAATATAGAAATTCTTTTCTCTCAACATGGATTTCCAGTCTCTGGCTTTTTGGCCGCCATAGCTCTCTTTCTTCTGTCTGCACTTTGCTTCTTCTTGTGATAGTCTTGCATGCAGGTGTTCTTGGGAGATTAGCTTTCAGCCTAATCTAACAAATATATTTCTCAAGCCTTGATCATAATAGGTATTTCTACATCCAAATTCTCACAGGAGTAAACTTGTAGTTATATAAAAGCTGAACTTGGTAGTTCAATTCATGAAGATGATAAGTTTGAGTGTGTGTTTCTAAATAATGGTGTTGGAACATAATAGTTTTGTTATTTATTTTATAAGATCCCTTGTTTTATTTGTGTTGATGATGGTATTCATAATTTAGAGGAAGATAAGCATCGAGTAGTTCTTTCAATGCTAAATCTAACAAGAGAATGAATTCAAAAAATTATTACAAGCCCTTATCAATTATAAATTGGATGTTCATAAGCAATATCAAGTTCAAAAAATAAACACATAACACTAATTTTATGTGGGAAAAGTCTTGCAAGAAAAAACCTACAATGAAAAATAGAGAAATGAGTTGTACTAAAATAACAATATTACAATACAATGCACATATCTACTGCCTTTATAGGAGTTCATACAACAATAGATATTTTTAGACGAATTCCAACAATATAATGACATCTTAGAAAATAAACAAAGTATCCCTAAAAATTAACTAAGGCCCCAACATATTTATAGAGCTTGCATATGAAGTGTACAGGCCCATGGTTTTCGAAACCATCTCCCACAACTAGGTAGTCAAGTGGTGTCTAGAAAAAAAAGTTTCTATATTCTTCACACATTGCAAGTAGAACTTTCCAAAATGCTAGTACATGTCTTTCTGTAACAATAAATTTCCATATGCACTACACCTACTACATACAAAATGATAAATTCATAATTAGGTGTAATTCATGTACATAGGCACCTTCTAAAAAGAAATCAATAATAAATAACAATTGTGAAACATTAACACCTATTGACCCTTTAGTCCCTACATAGCAATTTCTCTACTTTCCAATGTTGAATCAACCATTAAAGGGACAAATGTCATCAATAAACACCTGCTAGGAATTTAAAAAAAAATCTTTACCCATGATGTGTGCATGGGTGATAGTGGCACAATTTCATGTTCCTCACCAAAAATGCAATAAGCCAACTCAAAATCAAGTCCCACAAAGTAATATAGAAATATAGTAAGTTAACATTGAAGAAATGAATAATAAAATAATCAAGAACTATTCCATAATAAAACACTAAGGTTGAGACACCTTAATCCCAACACTATCTCACTTGACAAAGACTCTTCAAGAGTCAGTCTACATCATCTAATTAGGACCCTAAGGCCATAAAGATAGCCCATCATCTAAATTTTTATATGCTCATTGGCTTCACTAGTGCACCTACAAGATTCACTAAAGTATCAACCTTTTTTTATCTTCGTCGTTGCATCTTCTACCATATCACGAACAAAATAAATTTGTACATCAATGTCATGTCTTTTCTAAATAAATGTAAATATGGCTATCATAACAAATAATAGTTTGTCCTGCATCAAAACCAATATCAAAACACAGAGGTTTAAGTCAAATGGCTTACTTACAAGCATGAGTAGTTGTCATGTATTATGCTTATACAGTGGACACAAGTGACTATAGTTTGTCTCTTTCTCATCTAATTGATAGCACCACCAAATATCATGAAAATATATCCATTGGTGGATCTTCTGTTGTTTATGTCATCTATCCAATCTGAATCAAGTATCCATGAATGTAGGTTGGAGCCAAGGTCAAGTAGGATAACCATGGAAAAACAATGAATACTGAGATGTACTCTATAACTACCTAAATACTCTCTTATCTACATATCAATGGAAACATCCAATATTAGCCATTAAGTGACTAGGCCCTCATACTAATTGGGCAATGTCTAGCCTACTATAAACCACACTGTACAACAAGTTACTTGCATCACTCGCATAAGGTACTTTGGTCATGTCCTCCATCTTAGTAGGAGATTTTGGACAATCCTCCACATAAATTTTCATCCCTTGTAAGACTGGAACAACTAACTATATGCATGTTGTCATGTTGAATCTCTCCCAAACAAAGCTCACAAACTCACTTAGACGTTACCAAGGATATCTTCTAGCTCTATATATGATGATCTCAATGACAAGGATACACCTCATTGCACCTAGATCTTTCATCTTGAACTATTATACTAATTGAGAATTCAAATCTATAATCATACTTTCACTATTCCCAATATATAACATATCATCCACATAAATAACTGTGATGAGAATATGACCATTATTAGATTTTTTATATACATAATATTTTGATTAGATCTTAGAAATCCCAAAGATAACACACATGTATCAAAATTTTGGTACCACATTCGAGGAGAATGTTTCAAATTGTACAAAGCTTTCTTCAACTTACAAACTAAGTTCTCTTCACCTTTTCCAATGAAATGCGCTAGCTATAACATGCAAATTTCTTCCTCTAGATCTCCACAAAGGAAATTTGTCTACACATCTATATGATTGATCTCCAATTCATAATTTGTTGCAAGTGATAATAGGAATTGAATGGATATCATCATGGACACAAGAGATAATGTTTCATCATAATCAATTCCCTTCATAAGATAATACCCCTTTGTGACCAATTGTGTCTTATGTTTCTCAACACTACGACCAAATTTATTCTTGAACACCCATTTAAAACAAATAGGTTTACGTCCTTCAAGAAAAGGTACTAGATCTCATGTAACACTTGTTTCAATGTAGGCATCTATTCATTTATGGCTTCCATCTAGGAATTTACATCGTGCATACCCATAGCCTCTTTGACACTCCTAGACTCATTAATATTCACGATCAAATAAAAACTAAAATTGCAATCCAATAATGAATATCCAAACTATAATGATGAAAATAGGGGGTGGGTTCACTAGCTTCTATGGACAAAATAGGAACAATGAGCCTATCTTCTAATTGATACATTAGAAAGGAGAACAACCCACTTGGCTTAAGATGACTCAAGTGTTCAATGGGTATAAGGGTCCTCCTTCACTCATGTGGATTGTAGGATGTGCAAATGGAATGAGAGAAATGAAGCAAATAGTGTGTAATAGGATGCAAGGGAGATAAATTTGTGTATGCAAGAAACAAATGAACAAATGTGATAATTCCACAACCAAATCTGAGAAACAAATTGAGCCACTAAACTATATCTAAATTTGCAACCAATTTTGTTTGACAGGGGTGACCTAGGCAGATGGGGGTGACTAGACTCGCCCCTACAAATGAAGTAAACAATTAGGACTTCCTATTTCTAGATCTGAGGCTTTGATACATATCACTTGCACATATAAAACAAGGAAATTATTGGGAGAAAGGAGTTTGCCTCTATTGAACCCATATTTATGAGTTAACCTTGAAAATGAAAAGGAATCACGTGAAAGAAAAAGGAAGCATGTTGTTAGGAGTAGAGGCTTAATAAGAATCTTAGACCTTGAGGATGCAAGTGCTTCTTGAAATGACATCTCAAATATTGGTGCAATAACATTTCTCCACAAAGACCTAAAAGGACATCACAAAGGACATGCTTGCATAATGATTGCTAAAATTTCCATGAAGAGATGAATGCTTAAAATCTTGAATGCTTCTTAAATGTTTGATTTCTTGAAGATAGATCAAATGCTTGCAAATGGATGAGATTATAATGGATGTTTAAAATGGGAGAGGTAACATTCATTTTATACCTCTTTAGACCATTTCAAGGCTCAAGAGTTAAAGTAGGCTGACTTTGAATTTAAAATCCTGCCTAAATTACAATAACAAACTCCAACTCAAAATTGGGCCAAACTTAGCATGACAAGGGTGAATTTCAATGACAAGCTCCATTTATGACCCACTCCACCTAAGTCATCCTTTTCGAGGCAAAAATGGCTCAAGTTTTAATCAGGAGTTAATATGATCAGAAGGATTCTAAAAATGCATGCCAAATCAGGGTGTGAAAATAGGAAATGTGTGAAATAGGCCACACATGGTAATAGGGCCTATGTATGCAACTGATAATGTTTGAATGAAATAATTAAAGGGGACATGCCTATAGTTAAGGTACATCATTAATTAAATAGATTAGATGCATAGATAAATGGAGACACACTAAAATGGGTGCCAACTAAGCGTAAATTGTACACATTAGCAAGGTTATTACAATTTAAGATACTACATTTATCCCCCACTCTAGTTAGAGTATGAGCCTACACACATACTTATGTTAAAGTAGAATAAAGTGATATGATAGAGAAGATATGAGATCATGGACAAGAATTAAAGAGATAAGACATCACTAAGTTTGAGGGGAGCCCCCAAACCAAGAAATTTAACTCATGCAATCATGTGTAAGGACACAAAATAAAATAAAAATAGACCAATGACAAAAGGATAAAAGACACAACACAAAGGGGCTAGCACTAAAAATAAAGGCTCCAAATCAACTAGTTGAAGAGACCTAGATGAACCAAATGTCTCAATCGCTAGTATCACACTCGGAATGCTATTGCAAGAGCACAAGTGGTCCCATAAGAAGAGTAAGAGCACACACTAAGGCTAAGAAAACATTCCATGATTCAACTAACTAGCAAAGCAATGAGCTCATGAATTAGAGAAGAGGGAAAACATTAATGTGACAAGCTATAAAATTTTGTTATGTTAGGTGATCCATGAAAGAAAGAGGATGAAGAGTAGGAAATAGTCTAGTGAATTAGGTTATGATAGTTCAACTCGTCCAAAAGAGCATTTAGTGCAAGATGGAATTGATAATATAGAATATTATGTTATGTTGGTCAACCCATCTCAAGGATTAACGAAGCAAAGCATCGTATGCAAGGAAGTTTGTCATACTTATGCATAGGGGTGTAGAATAACATAATGCACAGGCGCACAAAAGGAACACATAGGGGTGCCAAAGGAAAACACAAAGACATAAAAGGAACACAGAAGAGCACTAAAGGAACAGACGAGGGCACAAAAGGAATGCACAAGGGCATAAAAGGATCTATTAGCACTGTAAAAATATGCTTTAAATGATGAAAACCTTGCTATTCTTGTTGTTTCTTTAAGCCCTAAATTCAAAATTTCTATATGTTGGTGATAAAAAGCCTTAAACCCTCCATGGACTTGTTATAAAACTAAGTTACCTTTTTCGGTCGCTTAAAACTCATTTACCCATGTGTTTATTTGTTATGTCTGAGTGGGGCCGTCCATTTTATCTTTTCCTAAGTCTTAGCGTGTTGATCTTTTAATTTAATTTCCTAAGTCCTAAGCCCCGTTAAACTTTATGTCTTTACTTTTTACATCTCTCGTGCATCTCTTGTTTAATCCAATGGCGGACACTATTCCTTAATGAGCAAGATGAAGCCTTTTAATGATCAAGGCATTGCGCCTAGCTGACATGTGGTCGATGGTGGGACCAGGTCTGCGTAAAGGTGAAGGGTTAAAGACAATTCAACTTTAAAAAGGATCAATGGTAGGCGTAAAGCCTTAATCAAAAGATGCAGTCAATCTATCCTTTAAGGCATTGGGTCATGTGGACACATGACAGTTGTCAGATTTGGGGCCCGTTTTGAAGTCAGCTAAAGAGACAACAAGTCATAAGAGATCTTGTGGTTGGCATAAAGCCTCAAATGCAAGATGCAAGATATCTACCCATTGAGGCATTGAGCCTAAGTGCCATGTGTCTTTGATGATGTCATCATCAATAGGTCAAAAGGCAGGTAAATAGATAGTAAGTCGCAGAAGATCTTATGGCTGGCTTGATTCCTTAATCACAAGATGCAGTCAATCTAGTGTTTAAGCCATTAAGCCATGCGGCCACGTGTCCAAGGTGGGTCATATTCTGTGCAAAGGGTAAAGTAAAGTTCACTTAAGTTGAAGAAGATCTGACGATCGACTTAATGACTTAAAGAAAAGATGTAGTTGATATAGTGTTTAAGCCATTACGCTATGCAGCCACATGTGCTATCTGAGTCAGAGGGACCTGTAGTTTGAAGCCAAGGGTGAGATTAAAAGGCGAATAAGTTAGAAAAGATCGTGTAGTAGGCGTGAAGGCTTAATGTAAAGTTTCTCGAGGGGTGATCCCACAAAACTGTGTCCCACTTTTTGGCCAACTTTGACACTAAAATGAACACTCTGAAAAAAACATCACTTTCGGACATCTATTGTCGTAAAACCATTAAGAATTTGAAGATGATGTAAACAAGTGACTTTTAGCATTTTGTTTCTAGTTTATAAATATATTTTTTTAAAAAAAATTGGAATTTATTTGAATCCATATTTCCTTCTCCTTCAAAAATTATTTTTGTGAAAAATTAGGATTTTTCAGGAGTGACACTCACTTTGATCAACATAACTTTTTTTATAAAACTGATAAGAACGTAATTATTTTGAATTTAGTTTTGTAACACAAATATCTAGAGAATCCATTTGGTTCCATTCAATTTGGTTGAATATTTAATAGTTTATTGAGTTATGAAGTGACATTAATTATAATTTGGACATAGGTTCACTTGGATCGCTCTAACTCTATCTCGAATATAGAAATGCATTTATTCTTTTTTTGATAGAAAGGAAACATAAATACCTAGTTCCTAGATATTTTTCATAAATTTTTTTCCCTAATTTACTATTTTTCTAGAAGCGTCGAAGAAAGAAGTCGCTAAATGGTCAGACAACCTATGTTTAGTAAAACTTAAAAAGAAAAGTCTTAATAAACTCAATATATATATAACTCATAATCATTGGAAAGCTTTCTCGAAGTAGTATCATCCTGTATTTGGGTTTTTTAAATGAATTTATTTGATCCCACAAAAATTTAATGTCAAGGTGATTTTTTGTCAGCATTTTGATGGGTTCAAAGGAGACTCGATTGTAGGTGTGAGTGAGGAGTAGAGGGATTATACCAAAGGGATTTTGATCCAAGAGGCTTTTATCTAGCCATTTTGAATTTACTCCTTCAAATGGTACCTCTCAAGGCTTAAATCATTATATTTTCTTAAAAACGTGCAATTTCAGCAAAAAACAGGATGTTCAAAAAAGTGGGACACACTATTGTGGGACTACCCTGAGATCTAGTCTTTAAGGGATTGCGACTACGCGACGCATGGCGGATCAGATCACCAGCCTAAGTACTTGAAGGTTCATCAATGGCTATGTTTTAAAATGATGTTAAGGCTTGATCTCGACCATTGATGTTGATTTTCATGCCGCTTGTGATTGTTTTAACTGACTTTCAAATTTTCAAATGCATTCCGTAGGGTTTTCAAAGCGGTGTATTATGTCTTATGCTACAAAGCGATAAATAGGTGAATTTGATCTTCTATGACATAGTTTTTACAGATGTTGGATACAGTATGGAGGAAGATTGGCAGTTCTAAAGAAATTTATTACATAAATTATCTTCTTAGGGTTATTGTTAGTCTGTAAAATAATATTTAAACCCTTGGCTTATCATGTTCCGTTCTTCATAGTAAATGAGGACCTATTTTAGAGTTTTATATTGCAGATTGGATCATATTTTCAAGAACTTGAGTTTTCCTAGGAAAAGTAGTTGACTTTCTGCAAATCTGAAGGGTTAAAGTTCCTGAGATAATTAATACAGACAAGACATTCCATCTGTTATTCCTTTTGCAGGGCATGGTTCTTTAGCTTCCCAAGGTAGATGGCGGCTGAATCAAATTTTCTTCCCAACATGAATGTTTTAAAGAATGGATGACAGAGCTGCTTGATGGTTGAAATGAATTAATGATCTCTTTCATGTAGTGTTTTAGTATGTGTATCCCTAACCCTAATAGATCTGAAGCTTGTTGCAGTCCTTGTTTCTATAAAAGGACTTCCAGGATCATTTTGTGAGGATGGGAATTTTATGCCACAAAAGCTTGTAAAAGTTCTGTATATTTTGATCAAGTTTATCAGTGGTCTCTTTGGCTCTAATTTCACATGTACTTGATGTTTTGATATCAATATATGTCTGTACTTCCTTTGATTTGAAGGATTTGAATGAATAGTTGTCTTTGTTTCAAGTTTTTGTACTCATTTGGATTGGTTGTTAAGGAAATTTCAGTCCATCACTTTGTAAGGTAGAGTATCGAACTGTATTAAGGTTTCTTTCAAGGAGAGAATTAAATCCTTAAGATAGTTTCAGTGAGTAAAATATTGTAACATATTTGATAAGTATTTATGCTTCTGGGAAGTGTGAATAAATTATGTAAGGCATAGTCTAATTCAGTATTCAGTACAGGATTTACATTTGATGTGTCTTTAATATTTAATGACTCCATGCCCATTGGATAAGGCACTGGGATGATGTGTTAGGTTGTGTGATTCCCATCAAATTTATATACAAACTGTTATCATTTTCATTTTTATGTTGTATTAAGATTGCATGTTGAAAAGTACTACATCTTTAGGGCAGTTAATAGGTCAGCCTTGCCTGAGTTTGGAACTCAAAAAGAAGAAGGATGAGAATCCGTATTTCACTTGTATTTATTCTTATCAAGTTTATAGTTTGTCTTTTGAAGCTCTACATAAAGCTGATTGTTAGCATTTGTAGGACTTGTTATCAATTTTTGCAATAAAAGGTAGGAGCAGATCATTGTGAAAAGTTAATCCACTGCATAATTGGCTAAGGAGCAGTAAATCAAGTTAGGTACACCCACCTGAGCCTGTGGAGCTCAAGTGAAGGAGGATTTAATCCTCATTAATTGTACTTGTTTCTTGACTTGATCAGAATTTGGGTTTTATGAGAGTCAAGCATTGCTTATATATAGGATCCTGCAAGAAAAAGCTCCAACAAATTGGCGACTCTACTGGGGAGGCCATTAAAGTTATAGTCATGCGCTACAAAGAAATATTCCTCATATTTTGTAAAGTGAGTCAATTCTATTCTGTTTGTCATTGCAAAATGTTTGAAAGTCTAAGTTCCTCAAAGGTATATTCATACTATCTCACAAAGTGGTGAGTGGCGACTCCGAGTTCTTTGATTTGCACTAGTACACATGATTGAAGAAAGATTATAAAGAAGGTGGACTATCAATGATAGAGGCAACATATATTTTGGCTCTTATGCCTAAGAATATAGTCAAGAGAGGATTTCACATGAGGACCTATCATAAAGGGATGTGTTAAGAGTTTGTTGGTTTTGAAGAAGGTCAAAGTGGGGTGAAGAGGTCTCAACTTTTTCTTTTCTTTCCTTTGCAAAAAAGGTGGCAACTCTACAAAATTATTGAAGGTGATTTGGAGGTGACTTCAAATCAAATAGTTTGCAGTAGCTTCATCACATTCATGTATTTCATCTTTTAGAGTTATAATTGTTTCCTTATCAAGTGGTCTAAGCACTAAAACAAGGAACAAGGTGTGATAAGAGGTTTACATGCTTCAAGTTTTAGGTTTCCTTCTGCAAAATCATATGGAAGCATTGTATTGGTTAAAATGGGTAACATTGATGAAGATATTGCATTGTTAAAACAAGGCATCCAAAGGGATTGCATAGTGTGGATGAGATTGAATGTGGGAAGGAGAAACGATGTATCAATACCTTTATTTTATGATAGGTTTTGTGATGCATATGATGAAATTCCAGAGGGTATTGAGTTTCCAGAGTCTATTTTCATTGGTTTATTTTTGGAACTTTGTTTTCCTAAATCAATCCATTGGCTAGCCTCGTTGAGGAAAAAATGTTATGTGCATATCAGAGATTGGATAACTAATATTGCAAATCTTGAACTTGAAGATACACGTGAGGTTGTACCTAGTGCTGCTGATATTGATAATGATAGAACTAATGAAGGAGATGTGTCTAGCATGGATGCTCTCACTTATAGTCATAAGAGTGATGCTCTTTCTCAATATGAGGCATAGGACATGTGCAGTTAGCAAGAGGAAAATGATTGGATAAGTGAAAATGTTGATGGAGACTGCTTATCAGAAGAGGGTGAAGATGATGACAGTGGTTCACTCCATAGTGAACAAATTTTAGAGCTCCTGACTTGTGAGTATCTTAGATATACATGGAGGGACAACTCTGAAGTCTCCCACCCAACACACATTGAGTTTGACAGAGAGTATGAGTCAGTAGGTTCTGATTTTAACATGTGTGTTTCTGATTCTCTTTGTGCTTCTCCATTACTTGGCTACAACAAGGTGGGTTTTGAACTATCAGATGGTGAATACACCAGTGTTTCCTCATATTCAAGGTGTGAGGATATTCCTGATACAATGTTGAGTAATGATTGGGATAATTGTGTAGATTTTGAATCTTTTTTAGATTCTAAATCTTTCATTAAACCATTGAAAGATGGTCCTTCAGTTGCTCAAGTTACATATGTTTATAATGAGTGTATTGATATTTTTCCTCCCACCCACCAACAGGTTTTGGGTTTGTATGATGTTGATAATTTGCATGAGAGTTTTGTAGAGAATTTTGATATTGATATGCAAACCAGTGTTATGATGCAAGATGGTCTCTCTGCTAAAGAGGAGGATAGAGATCATGGCATGAAGCTTTATCAAGATGCTGGTTTTGAACATAGTTGTTGTTCAAACATTGATATGTCTCCTATTGTAGAAAATATATCCAATAATGATGATTCCAGCAACTTGGTAGGACAAAAGTGCTTTTCTCAGTTGGATGGTGATTGTCCCAAATGTGGTAGTGAATTGGACAATGCTGATTGTTGCATTGATTTTCAATTCCTTCTAATTGGTGAATGCAACATGTTTATGCCACATGCTTTTCAAGATATGTATGATTTCCATTTTAGCTCTAATATGGACTATGCTGATATTTTTTGTCTTGAGCTAATCAAAAGTGGTAATAAGTTTGATCAGGCAGATGAAAGAAATTGTTTTAGCTTACTTCAAGTGTAGAGAGCAAAAGGTTTTGTGTTTGACAGAGTCAAGCTACAACAAAAATTTGGTGATGGCTTAGGGCCATTAAGCTTGGTTTCTTTCTTTCAAATCAGGAGAAGAGGTGCAGATGTAATATGACTATGCTCAACAATGTATATATCTGTATAAAGTTTCTGACTTTTTCCTTCTTTAGGCATGTCTACCTTAGGGTTTGATTTTTTGTTGTGGTATGCTTTTCCCAGAGATTTCGATTCTAGTGTTGATCTTTCACTCAACCTTCCCCAGTCAGAGCCTATATTAGCAATGTAAAAATCTGCTTTAAATGATGAAAACCCTGCTATTCTTGTTGTTTCTTTAAGCCCTAAATTCAAAATTTCTAGCCGTTGGTGATAAAATACCTTAAACCCTTCATGGACTTGTTATAAAACCAAGTTACCTTTTTTCGGTCACTTAAAACTCATTTACATATGTGTTTATTTGTTATGTCTAAGCGAGGTCGTCCCTTTTATCTTTTCCTAATTCTTAGCGGGGTGATATTTTAAATTTATTTTCCTAAGTCATAAGCCCCGTTAAACTTTATGTCTTTACTTTTTACATCTCCCGTACATGTCTTGTTTAATCCAACGACATGCGCTATTCCTTAATGAGAAAGATGAAGCCTTTTAATGATCAAGGCATCACACCTAGCTAACACATGGTGGATGGCAGGACCAGGTCTACGTAAAGATCAATGGTTAAAGATAGGTCAACTTCAAAAAGGATCAACGGTAGGCGTAAAGCCTTAATCAAAAGATGCAGTCAATCTATCCTTCAAGGCATTGCGTCGTGTGGACACATCGAAGTTGTCAGATTTGGGGCTCGTTTTGAAGTTGGCTAAAGAGACAACAAGTCATAAAATATCCAGTGGTTGGCTTAAATCCTCAAAAGAAAGATGTAAGATATCTACCCATTGAGGTATTGTGCCTGAGTGTCATGTGTCTTTGCTGATGTCATCATCAACGGGTCAAAAGGAAGGTAAATAGACAACAAGTTGTAGAAGATCTTACGACTGGCATGATTCCTTAATCACAAGATGTAGTTGATCTAGTGTTTAAGCCATTAAGCCATGCGACCATGGTCCAAGGTGGCTCTTATTCTGCGCAAAGGGTAAAGTAAATTTCACTTAAGTTGAAGAAGATTCAACGGTCGACTTAATGACTTAAAGCAAAGATGCAGTTGATCTAGTCTTTAAATCATTATGCTATGTGGCCAAATGTCCTATCTGAGTTGGTGGGACCTGTAGTTTGAAGCCAAGGGTGATATTAAAGGGAAAATAAGTTATAAAAGATCATGTGGTAGGTGTGAAGGCTTAATGTAAAGTTTCTAGAGATCTAGTCTTTAAGGGATTGTGCCTACGCGACACATGGCGGATCAGATCACCAACCTGAGTTCTTGAAGGTTCATCAATGACTATGTTTTAAAATGATGCTAAGGCTTGATCTCAACCGTTGATGTTGATTTTTGCACCGCTTGTGACCGTTTTAACCAACTTTCAAAATTTCAAATGCGTTCTGTAGGGTTTTCAAAGCGGTGGATTATGTCTTATTCTACAGAGTGATAAATAGGTGAATTTGATCTTCTATGCCATGTTTTTTATAGATGTTGGATATAGTATGGAGGAAGATTGACGGTTTTGAAGACATTTATTACAAAAATTATCTTCTTAGGATTTTTGTTAGCCTGTAAAACAATATTTAAACCCTTGGCTTATCCTATTCCGTTCTTCATAGTAAATGAGGACCTGTTTTAGAGATTTATATTGCAGATTGGATCAAATTTTCAAGAACTTGAGCTTTCCCAGAAAAGGTAGTTGACTTTATACAAATTTAAAGGGTTAAATTTCCCGAGATAATTAATACAAACAAGACATTCCATCTGTTATTTCTTTTGTAGGGTATGGTTCTTTAGCTTCCCAAGGTAGATGGCGTCTGAATCAAATTTTCTTCCCAACAAGATTATTTTAAAGAACGAATGACAAATTTTCTTGATGGTTGAAATGAATTAATGTTCTCTGGCATGTAGTATTTTAGTATGTGTATCCCTAACCCTAATAGATCCGAAGCTTCTTGCACTCCTTGTTTCTATAAAAGGACTTCCAGGATCATTTTGTGAGGATGGGAATTTTATGCCACAAAAGCTCGTAAAAATTCTGCATATTTTGATCAAGTTTACCAACGGTCTCTTTGGCTCTAATTTCATATGTACTTGATGTTTTTATATCAATATATGTCTGCACTTCCCGTGATTTGAAGGATTTGAATGAATAGTTGTCTGTATTTCAAGTTTTTGTACTCATTTGGATTGGTTGTTAAGGACATTTCAGTCCATCACTTTGTAAGGTAGAGTGTCAAACTGTATTAAGGTTTCTTTCAAGGAGAGAATTAAATCCTTAAGATAGTTTCAGTGAGTAAAATATTGTAACATATTTGATAAGTATTTGTGCTTCTAGGAAGTGTGAATAGATTATGTAAGGAATAGTCTAATTTAGTATTCAGTACAGGATTTACATTTGACGTGTCTTTAATATTAAAGGTCTTTACATATTGAATGAATCCATGCCCATTGGATAAGGCACTAGTCTAATGTGTTAGGTCGTGTGGTTCCCATCAAATATATATACAAACTGTTATCATTTTCATTTTTATGTTGTATTAAGACTGCCTGTTGAAAAGTACTACATCTTTAGGGCAGTTAATAGGTCAGCCTTTCTTGAGTTTGGAAATAAAAAAGAAGAAGGATGATAATCCTTATTTCACTTGTATTTTCTCTTATCAATTTCATAGTTTGTCTTGTGAAGCTTTGTATAAAGCTTATTGTTAGCATTTGTAGGACTTGTTATCAATTTTTGCAGTAAAAGGTAGGAGCAGATCATTGTGAAAAGTTAATCCACTGCATGATTTTCTAAGGAGTAGTAAATCAAGTTAGGTAGACTTTCCTGAGCCTATGGAGCTCAAAGTGAAGGAGGATTTAATCCTCGTTAATTAGACTTCTTTCTTGACTTGATCAGAATTTGGGGTTTATGAGAGTCAAGCATTGCTGCTATATAGAATCCTGCAAGAAAAAGCTCCAACATGATCAATGAATTTGTCATATAATACACAAGGAGGCAACATATATGCCCCCCTCCTTAATATGAAAACTTAGAGATATGATTTAATCTTAAGGAAAATTAGAACAAAGATATCCACCTTCAACACCAACGAGATATCTTTTTAGTAGCAATGTAATCATAACCCAAGCAAAAGAGGCATGAATCTTTCTAAATAAATGAATGATAGTTGTGTGAAATGATATTTTACAACATGTGTAAAGGGATCCTAAGGAGGAAGAGATATTTGTTCAAATAAATCTACCTCCAAAATGAGTTCTTGAATAAAAATGATATATTAGAGGCTAAGAAGGGGAGGAAAACAATAATCCACCTTTTTAGTACCCCCCCCCTCCCATATAGTAGGTAGGAAAAAGGGATTATTGATGAAGGATGAAAAAATTTAAGCCCCCAAGTAATGGAATTTATTTGTAATGGAAATTATTTTGCAAATAAGGAAGATATTGTGATCAATGATGCACACCTCTTGTATAAGAGAGAATCCCTAACCAAGACAATCAATTACATATAACAAAATATCACATAATAAACAAATGTCACTCCACCAAGGAAAGTGGATCCTTGAATAGGATTTGAAAAGAAACCCCTTTACCACCAAGTGTAAAGGCAAAGGAAATGATAGCACATCATGTACACTAAGTGAAATGTCAATTATAATAGACATGCACTCCTAAGCAAAGAATACATTGTGAATAAGAATCTCATCCTCCCTAAAAGAGAAATATCCATATGTGAATCAAATAAGTCCATGCAAGGAAGGACATCATGTCATAAGAGATACAAATCAACAAAGAGATAATGTATCCTCTAGGAGGATAAAGAAAGAGAAACCCCCCCCCCCCCCCCCAAGAGAAGGGACAAGGAAAAGAATCTATTATGTTGCTCACAAAGAAGGATTAAATATGAAAGCATAACACCATTTAAAACAAAGAGCCCCAAATATGGCATAATGCTAAGGTTTAGATGGTTTAGAACAACATAATAGGTGAAAGGAATGCTAAGGCACTATGTTTATGTTGAAATAATGGAAGGGTGAGTACTGAGAGGGGAGGGGTGAATCAGTACCCTTAAATTTTTTATCAATTAATCTTTTGTACTTGTTACTTTGGATAATCGACCATTGTAGAATTTCTCCTTCATGCATGCAATATCATAGCATAAATGTAAATGCATGTAAACAAACATTGAAACATTCATGAAACTCATTTACTCATGACACAAGTATTTGATAACGTAGAAACCCTTGTTAGAAGGTAAAAATTGTGGTGGGGATGAAACCCACAAACCTTCACTATCTACATAATGGAAGGTGCATGTTAGGGCTACAAGTTGTGATCACTTCTGATGATCTTACCCTATTATGAGTAACATGTCAGACTTGTTAAGTCTACTCAGTTAAGAGATTTCAGCAATACAATGTATGTGTGCACTCGGTTAAGAGATTTATATAAAGATTTTTAAGGCCACCTTCTTAAAGGATTTTACTGCTTGCTACAATTGTTAGAGAGTAAAAAAATATATGACCTGATTGCTTGCAATCTTGAATTGCTGATTACATATCCATTAAGTTCAAAAAATGTATATATCACCTATTGTGTTGGATAATACCTCTATTATGCTCAGTAGCCTTGAATGTAGTTTTTCATAACTGAATTCTTCTTTATCTGTCCTTCTGCATGAAAACCTTTGTCTAATCCATAGATGTCCTTGGCGGCTACAATCATCATCTTCTTGATTGATTAATACATCTATATATACAAGATTTTGACCTAATTAGGTTTCACACTTTTCTTGAAAAAACTCTAAGATCAAAGGTTTACAACTTGACCTTGATCTCCTAGTTTGCATGAATACAATCAGTTAACTAATTAAATTCATCATTTAGATTTTTCTTGATTGACAAGAAACAAAAAGCTATTTTAAAGACTATAGTGCTTTAGCTGACGTGTAGTTGAGATCTGCTTTTTTTGGTGAAATGTTGTGTCTCAGTGTAGAATGGTGCTCGGTGATGTCTCTGTGTACTGGTGCTTGGTGATGTCTCTGTAGACTGGTGCTTGATTATGTTTCTATAGATTGGTGCTTGGTTGATATACTACTCAGTTGATATATTGTTTGGTGTTCATAACATTTCGGTGATCACTACACAAGTAGTGAGTGTTGTCACTCGGTCATCATGACTGACCAAAACTGTCTGCTTGTATACTAATAACAACTTCTGATCCTTTAAGGATTATCAATCTCCCCCTTTGGCATTAGTATCAAAAACTTATATGTACAGTATATATACCAAGTGTTGTACTTTTATAATGACTCTCCCTATGTGCATGCCTCAATATGTAGATACAATGTATGTACATGTTTCCCCATTTTTTGAAAGTAATGACAAAGATGTATAACTTACAGCTTGTCAAGAATGTGCGAATGAGATTGCTTAATGGTGGCCATCATCTTCTCCCATTTCTCCTTTAAGTTCTCTAGGGTCATTTGCTCCAATGTGATTTGAGCGTGCATGCCATAGATGCTTTGTGCTACTGACATCTCTGGGGTGACAATTAGAGTCTTTGTCGTAGTCATGTGTGTTATCAGCAATGTGAGATTCGGTAGTAACAAGGATTGTAGCTTGGTTACATCATCTCTGATTTTGCTTTCTTCCTTTTTTTAATTCAAGTCTTAACCATTTAGATTCAACTATCTTTTCATAATGCAGTTTGAATGCATTCGGCTCGGTTGAAAGACTTTGCGCACTAGCTTTTAGATCCTCATTTAACTTATCTATCCACTCATTATGCTCAATAGCGAAGTTTTCAATAGTGCACATCTTTTGAACTAAGGTAACTAATTCTAAAATAACATGTTCTAATGTAGTTACTAGTTCAGAAAGTTTCACCTTATTCTCTGCCACTTCTTGGCTGATTTTCTCTGTGATTTTGTAGTAATATTTCTCTTCTGCTCTTTCCTCAATGACCTTCTCAGCATCTACATTCTGTTGTGTGATTTCCTTGGTTAGAATTGCAAGTTGATCAATGATGGGTGTATTTTGATCAATCTTGGCATCAGGAACTACCTGCAATAGAATTTCCTTTTACATAGCTCCCCATACCTTGTCTATGACTCAGGATCAAGTGTTCTTGGATCATAGTCGGGTATGTCTATGATCTCCTCAAGTGTGACGGGTTCTTTACTTTTCTTGATCTTCTTCTTCTTCATAATGTTGCTTGATGCAGGGGAATGTGGTACTATAGCAAGAGCCTTTTGTAGCCTGATTTCTGTCATTAAATGCTTTGGAGGTGTGGTGTTTTGGTTAGGTTGCTCGGGCAATACCTTTTGGTCGGTTGTAGACGTCTCTACTTCAACCTTTTCTTGACTTGCAGCCTTGTCTACCTTTACACTATCCTCGGTGGGTGAATCACTTGGTTTGTCGTCTCCTTTTTATTTGTCTTCTCCCCTTGTTCCTCACCTTTTTCCATTGGTTTGTCTGCTTCTGTCTCAAGTGGTGTCTATTGTGACTCAGTCATTATATTTATTTCTTTCATCAATAAAGGCATGTTACTTGGTATTTGTGACTATGCAACATCAATAGTATCATTTTCCTTTTTTTGCTCGGTGACAATATTGACATCTTCATCAGCCTTGGCATTATCATCAGAATCATTATGAGTTATATCTTATACAATTACATCTGGTATTTCTCCTAATGATTGCAATATCTAAGGAATATCATTCATGGCCTTACTTGGCTCCATGGTTAAGTCAATAGGATTGACATCCTCGGTGTCGTTGATGAATATGTGCTCGGGGCTCGGTGTGGCCTCCTTCTCCTCACTGTGAGAAGTCTCAGTTATAGCTAGTACCTGCTTAGGTGGATTAAAGATTTGAGTCCAAATCTTGTTTCTCTCTATGTCAATATCTTTGAGCTTGTTCTGCAATACCTTGTGTGCTCTTGTTTTTGCAGAAAATTTCTTGGCATACTCCTTCATGGTTGTGTCAATTTCTTCAATTGTGGAGTTGGGCATGAATGCAACTAGGGATTTCTCCCTCATATGTTTCTCTTGTCTAAATTTTTCTTGTCTTCTTCCTTAAGTAGAGTCTCTTTAATTGTCAAAACTTAAACCTAGATCTAATGATCATAACTTTATCATCTTATTAAATCATTTCTTGTTCACCCTCCTTGTCAGTTATGATGTGATTTTCCATTTTTATCTGATAGTTGTCGGTGGTGGTTTCTGATAGCTAACTTCCTTATGTCGATAAGACTTTCTTATTTCCGATAGTTAATACTTTGCTTCTTTGACTATTTGACATAAATGAAAAACTCTATAATTGATCTAACCTTTTTTATCAACTTAATATCCATATCATCTAGAACACTTATGCCAAAAATCTCTCCATATGCCAAAAATCTCCCCCCATGCCAACATAAATGATTGTTAAACACTCTTTCGATAATGTCACCTTATTAATGGATTTACAATGGACCTGTTAGGGTCACCCGATAAGGGATTTTTACTGTCACAATTATGAGAGTAACAACTTACAAAATGATATGTAGTTTGCACTATCTTTGCTATATCAGATCCAATAAAGTTCCTTAATACAATAACATACTATTCTAATCCTTTGTATTCTTCTCTGTATCCTCTTTTGTGATCATGATTATCCTTCTCTGATTAGTTCCTCTGTTCCATTGTTATTTTGTCTTCTTCTTCGTCACGATTCCAAACTTTCCTTTGTGATACCTAACTTTTTCTTGTCTTCTTCCTTAAGTAGATTCTCTTTAATCGTCAAAACCCAAACCTAGATCTAATGATCATAACTTGATCATCTTATTAAATCATTTCTTGTTCATCCTCCTTGTTGGTTGTGATGTGATTTTCCCTTTTTATCCGATAGTTGTCGGTGGTGGTTTCTGATAGCTAACCTCCTTATGTCAATAATACTTTCTTATTTCTAATAGTTAATACTTTGCTTCTTTGACTATTTGACATATATGAAAAAATCTATAATTGATCTAACCTTTTCTATCATCTTAATCTCCATATCAACTAGAACACTTATGCCAACAATCTCTCCATATGCCAACAATCTCCCCCTATGCCAACAAAGAATGATGTCACATCCCAATCCTATAACAAGTTTAAGAAACCCAAGAACTTCACCAAGATAAATAATTCCTTAAAAAATCTTGATGAGCAGGTGGCAGCAGCATCCAAAGGTGTGTCTCCTTTGTCATATGTTTTTAGACCTCGTGATTTTAAATAACTTTTTTGAATCTTTTCATAATGTGATGTTGAAGTTGATTAATGCTAAAGTGTTAACTCTTCCTCCTATTAAACCAATTGACACATCCAAACCTTTGCCTAAATCCTTTGATTATAAATATTTTTGTCAATATCATCATCAACTTGGCCATGATAATGAAATTATTTCCATTTGAAATCTTTTATTCAAGACCTCATTGATTCTAATGTTATATCTTTTGAGGGTGTTAATGATCAAGGAAACAAATTTGTGGCACCTCCCAACCAAAACTTACAAATCTATACTAATCCTTTGTTGTCTCAATATCATTGAGTCTACCCATTATTTACCTTCATCTTCCACTCATGTTGGTGTCCATAATAATAAGTGTATTGAAGCCAACAATGTTGTCAATCTTATTGATCAATTTGAATCCAAACCTGAACCTAAGTTTTGCATTACATTTGATCCTAATGAGATAGTAAAGCACCCGATGGACCTCTTTACATTGTTGCAAAGGTTAATGATATCTTTTCTCATGGTGTCCTTATTGACCCTACTTGCAGGGTGATTATGATAACTGGAGAACATCTTTTCACTAGACAATTGAAACGTGATATATATGACAAAATTTCAATGGTTTCACTTATACTACCCATGGTTCCATTAATTTTCCCATAGAAGTTGGTGGTAAAACTCTATGTTACTTTTGTTTTTATCCCAAATTCTAATCATATTCAAGTTAGGCTTGGTCTTTCTTATCTCACCTTCATGAAATTTGTGATCTGTCCTATCCATAAGTGTTTGAAGTTTCCCCCTAAAGGAGAAATCATCATTGTTAATCATAGTCTCTATTAGTATTCATTGTCTTGAGAGTCCTTTGACCTTGACTTCTTTTGGAATTCTTATATGCCTCAACCAATCCAACCTTGAAAAGATAATCTCTTTTCATCTCATTAGAAATACAAAATCCAAAAGATTTGTGATCTTAGAAATCCTAAGGATGTTCCATCTCCTTTCCCAAGACATGGACTTATTTCTACACCTCCTACACATCCTTTATATGCTTCCATTCCACCTCCTATATCTAATAAACATCCCACCGATGTTATCTCTCAACCTACTGTGGATCCTTCCATTATTCTTCCTAAAGAAGAAAAAGGGCTTGGTTTTGATTAATCCTAAACCAAACCAAATTTCAAGCAAAATCACATGTAATTGTTGTGCTCGTGATCACCACCATAAACATTGTGCTAGAGCCCATGAACATGCTTTCCAAAACTTTTCTTCTCCTAAGAAACCTATTGATGCTCTGATACCCTTAGATCAACTTATGAATAGCCCAAAGGAAGAGGTTAATTTGAAAAATATAAAATTAAACAAACATGATAATTTTATTCATATCTTAGATTCTACTACAATTAATTTTGATGAAGAAGATACTCTTGATGATAATAATTTCAATGTTTCTAATGCAACTAATGATGGTATTCATGCTAGTGTTTTTGATGATATGCATGAGATTATTGATGTTAATCATGATTTACCTGCTATATCTACAAAACAATTATCTCTTAGTTTGAGTGATGAACAAAGTGACCCATCTTCACAACACAGTCCTTGTTTGAATTGGCTATTGTTACATCTATCATGCTTGATGTTGCTCGTCTTGCATGTTTCTCACCTTCCATAAACACTATAGAATAAGATGGGGGGCAATCAATATGCTTGATTATCCCCTCTTATTCATTAGATTCTTCATGTTTTCCTATTTTAATGTGCTTCCCCCATGACATGTTCCTTTTAATATATTTTGTTTATATTTCTTTAGATGACCCTTGTTTCTCTGTTGGCACAAGGTGATAAAGGAATCAACCTGTTGTGACATTCCTCTATTTGTATCTCACTTCTTCTATATGTTGTTATATGTTATGTCATGCATGTGCCACTATTCATAAATGTGCCTTTGTGTTGTCTAATTGGGGATGATGCAAAGCAGTATCTACCTATTCTTTTTGGTCTCCATGATGTCATCCCAAAAAGACTCTTCTTTGTGACTTGTATGTGCCACTCTTCTAGTTCTACTACCTCTAGAGGATGATGATAGTATAATTTTTTTTTATCATGCTAACCTCTGAGTTAGCAGATCCCTTCGTGTTCCTTTGTCACATTTTTTACTTCCCTTAGTGGAAACATTTCTTGTGGGTGTATGTATGCTTCATTAAAGCTATTGCTCTTGTTAAGGTGTTTGAAATTGCTTAACGTGGGGCATACACTCCGATCTTTGTTTAACATTTTGTGCACACACACACAATGATTCAACACAATCCTTCTTCTAGATGTCCAAGAAAAAAATTATTTCCTTGTATTCATCTTTCTATTTGATCCCTTAATGGAGACAATGTTTTCCTTAAGGATTGGTCCTCCTTTTTCAAATCCCTTAATGGAGACAATACTTTCCTTAAGGAATGATCTTCCTTGCCTTGATCCTTTTGGATACAATTCTTTCCTTGGGTCTGATCACCCTTTTGGATCCCTTAATTGATACAATTATTTCCTTAAGGACTGATCCCCTTGATGGGTGTACTAGCATAAAATAGCTTGCTAGACTATCAATGCTCTCTCTCTCTCTCTCTCTCTCTCTCTCTCTCTCTCTCTCTCTCTCTCTCTCTCTCTCTCTCTCTCGTGATGCCTCTTTTATCTTGGTTTTGGATTTTAAGTCACTTCGGGGATCGATGTTTCTTTATCTCTTTGACCTTGATAAGATCATTCTTATGCATTGATCTACTTTACAATGAACATAAGTTTTCTCATACCCCAACTAAAGTGGGGGATAAATATATTATCCTAAAAAGTTAGCACCCATAATTGGATGCTTTATTAGGACCTATTAGACTCCATTTTTTGATTTTGAGGTCCAAATGCCCATTATGCTTGATTCTAGCAACCTGTCCTTTTTTGTCCTACTTCTTTTCACCCATCCCAACACCCAGTCCAATTTTGGGCTCATTCTCCAAGGTACAAAACACTTCAAACATTTTGTCCCCACTTTTTATGGACCAAATTTGGCCTGGGGCCCTATGTCGGGCTTTTAGCAAGGAATTTGATCCTGTGGTTGGTCTGGATTATTTTTTAATTTGGAAATGTAGGATTGAGTATATAAATACCCTATATCTCCTCATTTTGAGATACATTTATGATCTACAATTTTTTAATCAAGCTATCAATTTTCCAAGCAATCAAGAGCAATTGAGTAATTGGATTCAAGATTTGGAGGCAAACATCCAAGATCAAGTTTCTCCAAGTCTCCAATTGTTTAATTCCATTCAAGTCAAAGTAAATCCTCTCCATTTGAAGAAAATTTTTCTCCTATGATGACCAAGTAGAGGAATTCTAAATCAAGCAAGAAGATTTTCCTTTCTTCCACATTCATTCTCCTTTATTTCAAGTGATTATCAATCATATCTACATTTAAGATCTAGAAGTGACATTCATAGATTCCTGCATTTGTGAGGGAATCCTTGATTCTTCTCTACATTCCAAGGTCAAATCCTTGAATCCAAGCTTCTTCATGGGCATGCGAAATTTCTACATCTTTCCATGATGGTTTATGCAAGGTGAATCAAACATTCACCTTTTCACTTACTTTCCTTTATGCAATTTAATTTCATTTTCATGGTTGATTCCTAAACAACGGTTTGACTAAGGAAAAACCCTTTTACCCAACCTTTTCCCCATTTTTCTCTATGTAGGAACACATTATAGGGATACCAAACAAAATCCAGGAAGATCGAGAACTGTTAGAGGATCCCCGAAAGTTTTAGACAAAAACTTGGAACAAAATATTTGAAATGTTGTTTTTTGAGATACAAAATGTTTGAAATGCTATGTACCTTGTATTATGTGCCTAGATTCTAGCTATAGGTCAGATCTGTCTTTTGGTTTCATTTATGTACACTTCATCTCTCTATCATTCTGTATTAGTCTATTATTTCCAAATTTTCAGTTACTTGTCTATCTTTCCATTTCCACATCTTTCCTATCATTTTCATTTTCATCAATTCATATTTAGCGAAGGACCATTTTCCCATTCAGTGTTTGAGTCTCCTCTTGAGCCTATTTGGGACATCTTCCTTCCAAATGTGCAATTCTGAAAAGGGAGGTTTCATTTTACCTATTTACCTACACACTTAACTTTTTAGATTTTTTATTATTAACTACATATTTATACATTAAGTTTGTAACTCCAATTTTAACTAGTTATTTCCAATAACCAAGTCTAATAGAAAAAACATTTAGAAAGAGATAAAGTTTCCTTTAAATACCAATTCAAATAATTCATGATGTGGATGAATAAAATCTTGTACTACTCTATGGTTGGACGAATGAGTCTACCTTTTGAGCGAGCTTATGCATTCTGAGGGGGACATTGTTTTGGTTTCTTGGATTTATAATTCCTCAAAGCCTTGAGAGTTGTTTGTATTTCTCTCACTCGCATGATGGTGAAACTCCTTTGTCTTAGTCCCAACAATGCTTGGTTAGTCCTGATGGATTCACCATTTGCAAAAAAGGTCTTGGTGTCGCTTACACACCATGAGCTTCCTCATCAAATATTTTAGGATATGTCACAGTATCTATAATATTCTCAAATAATGTCTTGAGTTCATCTATGGTAATATACCATATCTTATCTTCCTTTCTGATTTGATAACTGATAGCTGAAAATTCTTGTACAAGAGTTTCAATTGTTTTATTAGCCTCCATAAGTAGTTTGTTATATTCCTTTATATTTTGTTGTAGGAAATTGTGTTTCCACTTGATATTTTCAATGCATACATTGTATTGAGTGTGCTTAACATATGTGAGTATCCTCCCAACTACAACAATATTACAATTTATATCTCCATTTATAGTTTTCTCTAAAGTGGCATATTCTTGTTTTGTTGTTTCAATTTCACACATTTATATTGTGAGATCACGATGCTTGAAATATATTATCAATAAAAGGGGATGATTTATCCTTGATTTTATAGATCCAACTCTTGGTCACCATACCAAAATGATTATCTCCTTGCATCTTCGTAATTAGTTCCTTGTTTGAATATGGTCGAGGGTCAAGGATTGTATTTGAGGAGCTAGAATATTGTACATTGGGATTAAGGAGAGATTTAAAATAGTTTGATAACACATCCACCATCATTTTTTATTTGGCTTTGTCATATTTATCTTGTTCTATTCTCTACATTAATTTAGTGGAAATGACCTTGAAATTATGCAAATCAACATCCATGTTTGGAGACCCATGTCAATGCATATCGGGTTGAAGTAAACTATATTATCCTAACTTATCTCTTTTTGGGAAATGAGAGTAACAATTTCCAGAAACAAATGGTCATAATTTTTATCTTCCATGATACTAGGTGTTGTTTTGAGATTTTAGCTTTAGGTACAATAAGGAATTGCATACATTTTTGTACAACATCATCTAAGGGTACCTTAGAAGACTCTAGTTGTCCCTTTTTTCTTGATAAATCCTCAAGCCATGAGAGTGAAGGCGAGGTTTCATTGCAAATTAAACAACTTTGGGTGTAATAAATGAGGATCTCTTTATTGGAGGAGTTCCACTAGACTTTTGTAAATCAATGGCAAAAGGTGAGGCAAGCTACCACTCTTTATGCCCCTATCTATATTGGGATCAGTTTTTTCATCTAGGCCTTTAACATCACTTCTTGTAGCTTTCCCATTGTCCTTATCTCCCTCATTAATTTCTGATTGATCTTCTCCTCCAATAGCTATTCCATCTCCTCCAATATTGTGTTCGGGGCCTCCTCTACATGTCTTCTCAAGAGGTATTTATGATCCAGAGGTTGCTATCCCCTTCTAGAGGCCATTGTTTGTTGAGTTGAAGAAGGGGTAGAAGAAGTAACATGGAAGGTTTGTGCGGTACTGGGATTACCTTGTTCTCCCCTTTCCTCTCCTTCTGGGTTTTTTTTGAAACCCCTTATCTACTTAACAACTCAAATTTAGGTTCTTTTTAGCGCATCTACAATTCTAGCAGCGGGATTGTCATCTTATGGTTCATCCCAATCAATGGGAGACAAGGGATGTGTTTTAATTGTAGTTGCATATAAATGATCCAACAAGTTTGTTCCATCATCAATGATTCCAAAAGCATTTGATTCTAACCAAAAATATTTAATTTAATCTCATCTTGTCCCATTTCTACACTTCATAATCATATGAGCAATCTGCCCAAAATTCTTCCAGTAGGGGCACATGATAAAAATATGAGCCTAATTGCAAATCATTCATAACATAATTCTTACTATCAAATTTCAATCTTAACTAATCATATGTAGAGAACTAGTGTCTGGCCATATCCTTCACTATACACTAGTAGAATTTGGGCAATAAATGACCAGGTGACTAAAACTTTTAGTCGCGTGACTAAAATTTTTAGTCACGTGACTAAAAATGATCATGTTCTACCTATTTTTTGTAATTCACAAATATAAATGACCAATTTGGTCATCGGGTAAAATGACTAAATAAATGACAAAATAATTAGTCACCCTAATAATAAAAATGACTAAATGAATGATTAATACTCCTTACACACTAACATTTGATAATATCATATACTTATATTCTTAGAAGTTGCATTTCACCAATAATGTGTGTTCGCCAATATACTTATTGTGCGAATATTATTCTGTGTGCTCTAATATTCTGTTCGCCAATAGACTTATTGTTGCATTTCACATTAACTATTATACGTGTTCTATAATTTTTATATGTTTCATTATTTTGTTTGTATCCCAAGGTGAACTTTAGTAGTTATGCCATTATTCAAATATTGTTGATACATATGTTTAATTTTTAGGAAATGTCGAGCCATCCAAAAGATTATTCATGGTCAGAATGTACTGCCAAGCGTGGATATTCATGTGTTATCGCTAAAATTTTGAATTTAATTATCTGTAATATTTAGATACATTTATCAAATGTGCTCAATGTTCTCTTCTCTTCTCAAACCTCTTTTTTATATGCAGTGAATCCCAACAAATGGGATGCCTTATTGTTCTTCAACCTACACCCAGATGCTACATTGATGACACCAGTCTGCATGGTAGTTTTGACAAATGATCTGAAAAGTATGTACATGCCCTTCGGTCTTAAAAACTGTTGCACAGTACTGGTCATATTGACTGCAAATTTTGGGAGTTTAGGATCCTTATTTCAAGTTTAGGAAGTAGATATGCATTTCGTGCTTTTTGCTTTCTGTTCTTTATGTTTTAAAGCTAAAATGAACCCTAAATGGTCCAAATGAACCCCAATTTGGTTAATGAATTTCATATTTTAGTTTAGGTACCTAAAATGAACCTCACATTTCAATTTGGTGCTCTTAAAATAAACTTCACCTATTTTAGGATTCAATGCAAGGCTAATTGATTGGTTTTCAGCTTTCAATTCGTTTCAAGTTTACAATCTAGCCTAAGTAGGAGTCTTAATTGATTCAATTTTGTTAAATATCAGTGATTAAGTGGAAAAGGACTTTAAAATGAACATGCACACTTGTTTTAGGAGCCTAAAATGAACATCAAACTAGTTTAGGGTTTGTTAGTTATCTTCTTGGTTAAGTTGTTTCAAAATCAATCGAATCTGCACAAAGGATAATTAGGGGTTCCAAAATTGGTGTCAATTCACTTAAATCATTCCTAAATGACATAAAATGAATTCTAATTTCATGAATATTAAGTCATAAATGGTTAGTGTGTTCAAAAGTCTTCAATTTTGCAAGTTTTTAGTCCATTCTGGGTCTCCGATGAGCACACTTGGTCAGGCTTCCTATGAACTTGGATAGGTTCTATGAACTTGGTCCTCTCTTCCCACATAGTTGGTCTTCTATTCTGTGCAGTTGGTTGTTGCTCCTATGAAATCGCTTAATTGGGTTATTTTGATGATTTTTTTTATCTTTTACATTCCCAATCCTGTTTCTGCACTTGATATGTATGATTTCCATGTTACTGATGATCTATACAACATTTTGAAAATTGTGGGATGAAGAATGAATGTTAAACTACTAATGTATTTGATGTAGGACAGTTCACGAAGACCTTGTGTGTCTTCCTAAAGCTTTCATGTCTGCTTTAACATACTGAAAGGATGATCACCATTATAAGAACTTCTCAAACAAGAAGATATAAATATCTAAAATAGATTGGAAAAATGTATTTGTTGAATCATTGAACATATTTAATTCATAATCCCTCCTTTCTTTTTTTTGTAATCATACAAATTTTATTCTACCTTACCAATGGAAATTTCAAAGGATCACCAAATCATTTTAAAATACTCTCATGTAATATAATTAATTTACAGATCTAGCAATACTTTAAAAAATTGGGAATTATTTTCAAGATTTTCTCCACCATGTAAATGCTTTTGAAGGGAGCTTCATGAATATAAAAATTTGCATTTTGATCAAGGATAATTCTTTTATTCCTCACTCCTTCAGTCTTGTTTCTATGGATGGTCTTTGGTTTCAAACCCTTGTTAGAATTGTATTGTCCTTAAAAATTATAAGTATGTACAATTTTGGTCCTTCGGTAGGCCCCATTTTAGTGCCCAAGGCTTCCATGAATCATTGACCTTTTTCTATGCATTTAGTTAATAAATATTTAAATATATGTCTTCTATTAACTTCACTTATATGTGGGCCATTAATTTTATGCAAAAACAAATTACAATAAATTAAACTTATTATGATTGCTGGATAGAAAATTAAATATAATGTTAATTGATTTTAGAATTTAATTAACACACAAACTTCATTATAACAATTAATTTTTATGGGCCTTAGGAAGGCTTCGCATGATCATATCTAGATTATTGACACATATTAGTTGATCAAAACTCTCTCTCTCTCTCTCTCTCCATTTTCATATTCCCCTCTCTATGCTGCATGGATTTTACTAGCAACATAACAAAGAAAACTAAAATGTGAATTTTTCAATGAAGAGGAATCATTTCTTCAAAACAACAAGTTGAACCTACTTTCATGGCCATGGCTTTCCTAATAAGTTATTTGATATAAGTAATGTGTAAACTTTTTACATAGTAATTCTTTCAATACATATATATCTAGACACCAATCAACTAATTTAGTATGCTCAAAACTATCAAGTTATGAAAAAGAAAACCAACATTTATTCTAATTAATTGTCCATGCCTCTTACCCATTACACACCAAGGTGTAATTGCTAATAATTATTATAAATAAAAATAGATATTATCATTATTATCTTTAATTAAAACTAAAGAAAAAACATGCATGCTTTTTCATTTACGCGGTAAGAGGTAGAGGAAGGCGGGAGGGATTTCATCACTAAATTTGATGGACTGACGATCCTTCATTTGGGTTCTTTCTAGGTCTTGTAGGTAACAAACATGAAGCCCTTAAAAATTATGGCTTGATCTCAGGAGGAGTTCCATCAACGTCATGACCTACAAATGGGATTTAGTAGTTTGCCCTTCTAATTTCTCTGCAGAAAGCGATGAGTAAGTTACCATGGTTATACTTATTTTTCCTATTTTTCAAGTAATATCATGAATAGGTTTCATTAAACAAATTTGAGATGGTTTTAATATGAGTTTCATTTTGAGAAGTAGGGTTTGTGTGGTTTTCAAAGTCTTTTTATGGTATAAACTTTGCCAATCTATATCATTTTTTAGCATATTTTATGTTATTCAGAGGGAAAAATAAACCTTTTATGTGCAATATTGTGTTTTAATGTGTCTATGAACACCTATATATATATATATATATATATATGTTGTAGACTCTTCTTAACAAGGTTTATCTTACCACATTTGCTGGTACAATTGTAACATGAAATTGGTAAATGTAAGTACATTCCAAATATTGCAAGCTTTGTTGTGGCCTTTTGCATGTTTCAAATGGATTTATGCAACATGTTTATGGATTATTAAGCATGTTTTGTGCATTGTCACTATTCTGGTGCATATGAATGCAAATTTTTTTTTGTGTTATAAATTTGTTTCTTAATTTGATATTTTTGACTTTGTATGCAACAAATAGGCACCAATTTTGATCCATAACTTGATTCAACACCATCAAGATAATAAAAATAATCAATAATTTAGTCAAAATAGCTCTTCTTGTGAAAACATGATTATTTATATAACCAAAGAATTATGATCAATTGAACATTCAATAGATATATTTTATGTGGGTCATGCTTACGCAATTGTAAAAAATATACAAGGGTTTAAAAGTTACTACTTTTACTTGGTTCAATGACATTTTTTGGGGCCGAATAGAAAAGTTTAGTTTGGCTTCCATTTAACTTATTGTTGTTTATCACAAGTGATTTTAATACTTATAATGGCATAACCCTAGGGAGACCCTCTCGACTCTTAAAAAAGATGGAAGTGTAAGACATATAAACCACTGATCTAGAGTTGGACTTCAACCCTCCGCATTATGTTGATGAGCTGATTTTACTTACATGATAATGCATTGGCATTGAGTAAGATTTGGTTCTAGGAAGTGGAGAAGTGGTTTTAGGGCCAACTAAATGACATTCGTGGTAGGGAATAAGTTGTTGTAGCGATTGTTTGTGATGTGTGAGATCGATGCATATTCTAAACAATTTTTTATCTTAATTTCTAGATTCTACTAGTGGGATTTTGTTGGGTAAGTTTGGTATCCTGTCAACTTATGCCAATAGATTGACACCATTGTTGAGGATAGAATTAAATTTTCTAGGTATTAGGCAATTGGAAACATTTTAAAAACCCTTAATAACATAAATTTGCAGTTGGGCATTTTGTTTGGGTGTGCTTGATAGCTTGACAACTTACGCCAATAGATAAATACTAAAAATGATAGGGGTTGTTGATTTCATAGAAATTTGAAGACTACTGGTGGCTACAACCCAAAAACTTCTTCTTTGGTGGTTCAACTTTCTTAAAGGATTTCTTCATTTTATGAGGTGATGACTTTGTGGTGATGACTTTTTTCAAAACTTGAATCATACTACATTTGACTGCATTTATTGATTTCTCCATTATTATCATGAGTAATTATTCTCTAAGATTCTCTATTTTAACAATTACAGAACAACTCTTTCATCTTCTCACTTTGGTTTGATATTGGATGTCATTTCCCCTTTATTCCCGCACTCTTCTAAAATTGATGTCACTACTTTCTCACTCTTAAGATGACTTATTCATATAAGATCATTTTTTTTGACACATTCCTTCATTATCAGTTAGTACTATGGATTATCTAACAACACCTTTGCCTTTTTTAATTTACCAGTAGCATCTTACCTCTTTTCAACATTCATTGTTCAAGGTGCATACTTGACTGTAACTGTAACTGTATTAGGGACAATTTTGAACAATAAAACTCAGATAAGATATTAGAACTAGAAAAAATGCTTTGTCTTGCAATTTGAAATGAATTTAAGAATAATAGTTACTTATGTTGGGTTGATAAGTTTAGTTACACTCCAAAAAGATCAAGACAAGTAAGTTAATTGGACATTTTTTAAATCATCCACTGTCAATTGCATTGATATCCCTTTGTCATACCTGACTATAGATAGTAGGCACACACATACTTTCTTATGAAGTAATACACTATAGAGACAAAGTTTAAAGTATTCATCTTAGCTAGTTGAATTCTTTGAGTAGCCTCAATGCCTTCCATATCCAGAAAAAGTTCATTGAAATAGACTTTTAATTTAAGGTAAATTTGAATAGTTGTAAGCCATAAAATGCTTTGGCTTACATAGCAGTAGTAAAAATTATGTGCTTCACATCTTTATACTCCATTCATGTTGCACTTTATTGGGCCTATTTTGTGGGCAATATTGATCATAGCCACAGAGTGCCCCAACTTCTACTTTGACAACTGCAGACATGGGAGACACTTTTCGATGGGGATGTCCTACAAAATATGATAATAAATGGGGTTGGGGGGACGTCCCATTGCTTAAATTTTATCTCCAAAATGTCCTGGACATGTACCTACGCCTTGAGAACATATCCTGGGGAATATTGTTATAAAGCCCTTGTTCTCAACTCCAATTTATGGGACTATCTAATAGGCCCTCAGTTGTAGAAGAATATGTATTTATCAACATTATAATAGTCGATGTACTTCTTCCCATTTGTTCTGATGACCATTTTAGATTCATGTGCTCACTTCCTCATTGTAAGGGGTGCCAGTTGCCCCTTAAGCTTCCTATATTTTTGAGCAAAATACCATAAGAACATCTCTGCAACTTGGGGTTGAATTTCCAGTGATTGCAGGTCAATTTCTATTGGTTTCTAGGCAGATTCTTTTGGTCAAGGTGTAGGATCAATTTGAATTGTCAAATGGATTTATGCCAATGAAGAAGGAAAATACAGGCTTTCTAATTTCTCTCTATCAAACTTCAAGTCATTCCAACATCAAGTGGTGTTATAGCCTTAACACTCGGATAGCCTACATTAAGAGGGATATGTGTAGTTTCCTTATCCTTTCTCACTGCAAGTGACTCAAAAAAACATCATGACACCACTCACTTTAAGGAGCTTTTCTTTCCATGCAGTACATATTTGTATCAAGTTTTAAGTTCCCATTTGACCATTTGGGCATGGAATTTCTAGTGAATGGTCTATAGCCACTAGCAAGAAGCTAGTTGTTCAACACCATTATAGCAATTCTTTACTTTAATTTGACTCTAATATCAGTAAATATGTTAAGAATCCATGCAGGACAAAATATACTTCTAGGTATTAGTAAATATGTTAAGAATCAGATTGACATAATGCTTCTCCTTCAAATGGTATCATACCTATCACAGAGACTGGAACAAAGGAACCCTTTAATCATAAGTAGCATTAAAGTAAATTTATTTGTTTTCATATATGTTCTGATGTCAATTGAGATGTGCAGGAGATACTAGTGCCTCTGCTTCTTCAAGCTATTTTCCAACAGCAAAAGTATTAGCCTTATTCTTAATGGCCTTGCTTCTATCACCCACAATTTCAGACTTCTAGTCATTGTCACTGTTAAAGGGAGGTGAGGCAATTTTCCTGAGATTATTATGTTGTATCAACCTGGTTAATCTCTTCAATAGGCTACTTCCCTCTTGCATGGAAAGTGCATCGCAATGCCTCCAATAAACTTGGATCTCTCATTTTGTTTTATTTTTTTTATAAAATTAATGATGTGATGTAGCAGTCATGGGTCTTTATTTTGTAGTATATTAAGTGTTATGTTACAAGTGTTTATCATGCCACTCCAAATGGCTGTTACAGTATTATCATAATCATAGTTTAATATATAAAAAGTATTTTGTTAATATGTTTCTCATGGCACTCCAAAGGGTTGTAATCGTACCCTTGCAGCTTTGAACTGGATGACATTAATTGATCAATCAGTAAAGAGTTTAACAAAATAAAAATAGATTGAATGATCCTTTCTTACATCTGTATTGTCAAGAAATTTTGCTGAAACTTTGAAGAAGTTTAGTTTAATTCATGTTAAATTAAATCATTCCTCCTACCCCTTTCCTACTAGAATAAGTTAGAACGAGTGAATCAGGTTACAAGATTATGTAGTTACTATCCAATTTCCCATCAACCCAATTATGTTTTAAGTTAATGGAAAATTTGATAACCTACCAAATGAGTGTATGGTAAATCAGTTTCATTTAAGACTGCAAAGGCAGGTTTTATAGTTTATAGTTGAAATCAGCCAGAAGTGTCAAATACATCAGTGGCTTCCACAAAATAGTGGATGTGCAAAGGTCTTAGTTTAAGTTTCAAATCAAAATTCTAGCTAGCAATTCTAGTTGACAACTCACCAAACTCACTAGCTACCAAACCGTTGTTTCTAGGGTCATATACCTAGAGTCTAATCAAAATAACCCATTCTACCATCTCTAAACCATGCCAATGGATCCAATGATTCATTATGGATCCTCACAGCCGTAATCCATCCCAAAATGTCCCCATCATTAAGGTCGATCACTCCCATTGTGACTGGTGCAAGACTGTCATCCAGTAATCAATAAACTACCACCTTCCTATGGCTTCCAAACACATCACCTTCCCATATCTCTGCACAAACAAATTATGATACAAGGATATATTACATTTGATATCTCCATAGTGTGATTTTTATTTTTGATGCTATGAATATCATAATATACGAGTTATTTACACCTTAACCACTCAATAATATTTATATATCATAATGTTGCCTGCTTCAACTAAAATACGTGTTTATACTCATGTGATTGATCTTTACTTGTGAATGTGATCAAAGTAGCTTCTTTTTTATTAGTTTATCACATTTTTTAAAGTTGATTTCTTAAAGGTCGCATGAGAATATTTCATGTACTGGTTATGGAAGTAATGGAAAGGAAGTAGGTTTCATGTTATCCTTTTTTTCAATATATTTTTTATGGAGATCCAATGAAAGAGATAATAGATTTTGTTTAAAACTCTTGATAGTTTCCTGTAACAACACAATTTTCTGTTGTTTCAAGCATTTTCTCATATGTATTTGGACTGAATGAATTATAAATCCTATTGGAATGTGTTTTATGATGAATCTACTTTAATAGTCACTTGGTTTCATTGGATTTCATAAGGTAAAATGAAAGTTATGTACGTTTTGTCAAAAACTATCAAAACCCTCAATGAGAGTTACTAGTTTCAGAGAAAAGGCCATAACTTTTGATGAAACCATTTTATACTCATCTTTACTTTGATTCATAAGTTGTTAATACACACTCATCATAGTTGTTAACATTTTTTATTCTCATGGATAGGTATTGAAGCACTTGCATGGGTGATAAAGTTTGTTTAGATAGGACTTGGAGACTTTTGAAAAGGCGGGCAAGGAAGTTAGGGTTTTTTGCAACAAATTTGAAGTTAGCAAGACCCTCTACAACAAATTCAAAGGTAATTTGAAACCCAAAACACAAAGATATTCCATTCTCACTAGGTAAACTTCAAATAAATGTAAGATAGATGTCAGAACAATGAATCATTATATCCTCTTCTTTGTTTTATGGTCCCTACTAAAAGTGACTACTTTTAACAATGTTTTGGCATCTCTATTTTCAGATTTATGTTTTTTATTTAATTTAGAAACTAAAATAATATTGGAATGCATAATATTATAGATGGATCAACATCATAGGTTGACTACGGATCAATATCATGCATATGATGAGAGAGTAGTTGGTGAGGGGGACATTGACAAATATCCATGTCCATATAAAAATTGTCTTGGTGGAAAAGTGAAAAAGAGAAATGTGATTTATCAACATATGATAAGATATGGGCATAGTGGTATAAGCTCTTGGGCTTACAATTATTATGAAGATATGATATAATTGCAGACCATGAGAGATGAAGAGGCAACAAACATAAATGAAGTGACACCAAACATAGATGAAGAGACACAAATGTTTGATGAAGGGTTTGAAGTTGATAGAATGCTAAATGAGGGTCTAAATGATGATTGGGTGAAGTCAATTGAGGATGATTTAAAGACAATTTATGCTAATTGCAAGTTAAGTCATTTGACAACAATTATTCAAATTCTTAACTTGCAAGTGGTGCATGGTTGGACAAATGAGAGTGTAGATCAATTATTGACATTATTAAGTTCATTATTACTAGCTAACTCCACATTGCAAAAAAAAAGAAGTCAATGTAAAAATCAAATCAGTAGGCTCAACTTGGGGTATGAAAACATCCACACATGTGTGAATCGTTGTGTATTATTTCATAAAAATCTTTCAAATGAGAGTGAATGTCAGAAATGTCATGAAACAAGGTATAGACAAGGGTTGAAATCAGTTGTGGTTCCTAGAAAGGTTCTTCGCCACTTTTTGATAATCCCACGATTACTCTGAATGTACAAGTGCAGAGACATTTATGAACTTATGCAATGGAATGCCCAAAATAAGAGCACTGATGGAAAACAACGACATGTGCCAGAATCTAAGACATGGATAGAATTTGACAAAAAGTGGCCTGATTTTTCTCAAGATCCTTGTAATATAAGGTTGGGTTTGGCTCTAGATGGGGTGAACCCATTCTCAGATTAGAGTATTAAATGGTCAACTTGGCCAGTGTTTCTAATAAATTATAACTTGCTTCCATGGTTAGCAACTAAACCATTTTTCTTAATATTATCATTGATTATACCGGGAAAGAAAAGTGTGACTTCAGATAAAATAGATGCTTATCTAGAGTCATTATATGATGAGCTAATGGAATTGTGGAATGGAATTGAAGCAGTTCAATCTTTAAGGGATGGTCATTCAATCAAATTCACTTTAAAAGCTTCCTTATTGTTTACAATTCATGATCTTCCTACATATGGTACATTGTCTGGTCTGTCTGTTCATGGATACCATGGATGTTCTTCTTGCAACTTTAAGGATTTTGTGAGGCACTTAGGAAGTTTGAATAAGTGTATTTATTGTGGACATCGTGCTTACCTTAAAATGGATCATCCATATTTTTGACAAAAAACACGTTTCAATGGTCAAGAAGAGAACCGTTAAGAGCCATTGCTAATAACAGGTGATTACATTGTTGAGAATGGAGAAAAAAGAATGTCATTTATTGAAAATAATGGGATTGCTGGAAGTAGATATGATCCATGTAATGAAAGTGGTGTAAAATAGTTGTGAATATTGTATAAGTTGCCATACTTTAAGGATATAGCCATCGGGCATACTGTTGAATTCATGCATACAAAGAAAAATATAGCTTATGCTATTATAGAAACTCTTTTTGGTGTTTTTGATACTATTTGATCTCGTGAAGACTTTAGAGAAATAAAGATTCGTCGAAATCTTTGGGTTGAAAAATATGATAATGAAAAATATAGAAAACCGAGTGCTCCTTATGTTTGGACAAAGGAACAACATGCACAATTATTATAGTTGATGTCTCAGACCCACTTTCCCACTGGATATGTGAGTAGAAACATTATTAGCCAAACTGACATTAATAGCTTAAGAGGCCTCAAGACCCATGACTATCATGTCATAATCAAGAATATTTTACCTATTGTGGTAAATATATTAGGTTTGGCAAAGGGGCCAAGATTATAAATTATAAGGTTGGGCCTAATATTAAAGAGAATGAGTTTACATGTATTAGATCCTTCAAACTTTGATAGTTTGAGAGAGGAGGTTGTTGAAGTCCTTTGTCTATTGGAACAAGAATTTCCACCAACAATATTTAATATTTCTATGCATCTTTTGATACATCTAGAATATGAACTAGAGCATTGTGGTCCAATAAGAATGAGATGGATGTATCCTATAGAACAATATATGAAAGTTTTGAAAAAAATTGTCTGTACTAGGGTAAAACCAAAGGGTAGCATGTCTAAGGGATATTCAATGCAAGAGGCATGTTGGAATTATTGGAATGATGTACTGAGAGGGGAGGGGTGAATCAGTACCTCCAAAACTTTTTATGTGGTTGGCCCATTAACCTTTGAGTCATCAGATTTGTATATTCCTATCTATCTGTTCATCTTTCTATATGTATGTGAAATCATAATATAAGTTATTTACATGTGTAAACATTCAAGAAAC
>MU224451.1:84212-95412 GCA_018584345.1 Thuja plicata
TCAAGGATGGTAGCAATAGATTCCCAATACTAAGTGACAACCTCTATGTATAAAATCCTCTAACAAGGTCGCACTTAATAGTGTGTTTGTAACCTTTAACAGGGTTGGCTCCTAACAAGGCTCACTTTAGAAGAGTGAAAATTTGGGGTACCAGTCCCAGTGGTTTTTCCCTTAACAAGGTTTCCATGTTAAAATTCATGTGTTATGTGTGTACGATTCATTTCTTTACTATCTTGCATCTTACATAGCTAACTCTGAATTGATCGGTATACTTTGCTTATTTACCGAGTTTCGGTAAATAGTTATACTGCTTATCGGTAATCAAGAAAGAATAAGGATTGACATAGAAAACCAACAGACAATTAATCATTATTAGTATTTCATGGAATACATCTTGTAGGGACATGTTAATATGAGATTTATTGATTGGTGGTTAAAGTTTGAAGGATAGATTTTCGAGGCCACTGATTCACCCCCCCCTCTCAGTTATTACTAACAGTCTAGTTCGTCAACAATGACTTCACAACCATCTATGGAACGCCCAATAAGAGCCTCTGCAAATCATGTCAACTCAAATGAAGGGTATGAACATATAATGAATCACTTACACATTCTCACTGAGAAAGTTTCACAGTTGAATTTCTTGGTTGAGCCTATAGTTTCTTCATGAAATGATCATAATTTCACGAATTCATATAAGGTAAGAGGTTGTATTGATGAGTTAAGTTTGGTTCATAGTAATGTAGCTTTGCATTGTTGAGAGCATCGTTTTGATCAACGTCTTTATGAGTTTTTATCAATTGTAACTACATGCAGAATAATTTTATCAAAGCAACACAAAAACAAAAATACCTTGATGCCAACAAAGCTGCCGATATCGATAATGATCATGATGAACTAGTGGAAAAGAATGTGCAGCCCAATCATAGTTGTGTTGAAGCTGACGTAATATAATAGTTATTTTGGAAAATTTTATAGTTTTTGCATTCTTTACTTGACTTATATTAACCTTTCATGATTAAACCCACATGCAGAGCAATCATATGAAAGAAGAATGAAAAGTAAAAGACAAATTTGATAGTGATTATGCTGATTTTGAACATGATGTGCATGATATTTATAGTACTAGCAGTGATAAAATTGAGGTGAGTCAAAGAACAACTATTTTTCATGATACCTTCTAATCTTCTAGTATTTTTAAAGAAAATCCTTTATCTTTCTTTCTACTGGTTTATATAATATAATGTTCATGAAGGAATAGTCAAATTTGTTCATAGTTTTTTTTGATTGGTAAAGTAGGGATTGTAGTGGTCCAATTCTCATAAAAACCTAGACAGTAGGCCATGAAGAATTGAATTTATTGAAATGATATTATATTGAATGAGTATTCTTCTTACTTTGCTTATGAATCCATTGTAATTTTTAGTTGATGTGATTTGTCTTTATGTCACTGTCTTGGGTTGTCTTCAACTCATTCACATCTTATTAAGTGTTGTTCTTTCTCTCTATTTTTTTTCCATTAGCAAGTGTCACTGTCCTTTTTGTCTTTGTGAAATCTTTTGCACTGTCATAAGATTCTTTTCCCTTTTACACTTGGACATGTGGAGGGTAGTAAGTTTGATTGTTGTGCAATTGATTTTAACTCCATAGGACTATCATGTTATTTTCCTCTTGACAACAATTTTCTCTCTCAGTGCTACTTCTGGAAGATCTTTTTACTTCTATTTGTCTACATTGTTCTTTTTCTCTATTGTGACATTCCTTTGGGACTGCCATGGATCTGACTTTGATATTATAATCATGATTTCTTCATTAACATCCCAACAGGCCTACAAGACTATCTTCTAACCCCTGCCATAATTTATTTGCTAAGGACTATCATCTTCATGTCTTTGTGATGCTCTTACCTTTAATGTCTGTCATGCATGCTTATAAATACCCTTGGTCTGCTTATTGACATTTCCACATAGACTTCCAAAGATCGACAAATACTTGTCAAAAAAAGACTTAGAACAAAAAGATCAGTGTGTTGCCATTTCTAAGATAGTGTTGAACAAATATTTTACACTCCAATGCACATACCTTCCAAAAATATTGCAACCAAAGCTATGGTACCCAAAGAAACACAAGTGTTGAGTGAGCATGCCTCGGGAAAAGCAGTATCTGTATGCAAAAATGCCCTTCTCACAACTTTTTCAACTTCTGAAGGAAAGTGAGAATCTTTGACAATGAGTTTAGGTAATTTGTCACAAACAAACTGGGCAACATGTTTTCCTCCATGTCCATCAAACACCTGAAATAAGAAAATAATCCCAGTGCCAAGAAAAAATGTTAACAACACATCATAGGAATCTTGAATTAGTAATCTACGTTTGAATTCAATGTAGGCTTCCATTGAAAGAATATGGTAATCAAGCCAGTAAAGCTGAAATAACAAAGTAAGAGTTAGATGGGATACGTTCTATTGCCATACCCATATTTTAATCTTATATTTTTACCTTAGTCTACTTTTGTGGGATAGATTGTCAAGCAATGAGATGGAAACAAAATGGATGATAGGGTCTCCACAGTAACTAATATTTGGCTCATCTATAGGAAAGAATAGTATTAAGTAGGATTTGGCAACAAACCACTCATAAGAACCATAGACAAGGAATCATTCAAATTGTCATGCTCTCAGGTAGTCACCAGACTTAAATAATAATGGTGATCTTACACAATATTCAAATCTGGGTGAGACAAGATACAAGAATCTGTGAATGTAAAAACACACATATATACATATTGATATAATATTAAAATATTGTAAATGTACACATATATATTATAGTGAATTTAATATAAATATATTCAGGTACAACAACAACATTTTAATTGATACAAAATACCACATAGCATCATCACAAGGAAGATTCGGGTTCAAATTATCATGGGAATCATGTGGGCATAAATATAAAAATCAACAGTGGTCTGAACCCTCATTTGTGGTCTAACTTGTAGGCTCCCTAAAAAAATACTCATTATCAAACAAAAACAACCAACACAAGAATTAACTGTATTAAAATGAACACTCAACAACTATAGCCATTGAATCCCTGATAAATAGAATGGAGCTAGTCAAGCCAATAAACCTTCAATGACTTAACATCATCCAAATGAGTAGACACTCCAGAAGGACAAGAAAAAGCACATATATAGAACAATGGTAATTAATGTATGGAGCTCCTTCCAAGAAGAAATTATTAGAAGTAATTAATGTTCAACCAAGCTGAAATTGGGAAATAATGATTTATCCACCCCCCTCTCCTCCCCCTTTCCACAGTGAGAAAACAAAAAATAAGTTTTTGTGGTATTAGGTGGAGTAACAGTCATGATGAGATGCATGGCCATAACAACTGTCACTGACAAATCTTCTGTTCACTAACACTTGGTCATTTTTTTATAAAGCCTATATAAATTATAAAACAATGTATGAGATGTAGGGCCATGCAACTGTCACTGAAATGATTGTCCATATGCTACATACTAGCAGAGAAGGCCAATGACAATCCTAAATTTAAAAATATGTCATTTCTTATGAGGAAGACAATAATCAACTAAAGATCTCTTCTCTTGGAAGATGAATTATTAAGGTTTTGGTGTTGTGTTTGTTCATGGTTTATTTATATTCAGTGATTTCTTCCCACCTAGTATGAAATATCATTTCAAACCTGTCTTCTAGCAATTAATAGTCTTTTGGTTTGAATGCATCCTCCATCATGTTCTTAAGGCTTGGTGGGAACTGCAAAAAAGTATCCATTTTATATAGGATGAGGTTTGGAATATCCCAACATTATTTCCATTGAAATACCAAATCCCATTTCTTTTGCTAGTTTACTAGATTGTTTTATGAAATCCCCATGATGTTTCTGCTCACTAACATTTGGTCATATTTTTATAAAACCCATATAAACCAATGTATGAGATGTACAACTAAACTAGGTACATCACAAACATGTATTTATAATTTTAAGCATTTTAGTCTTTCATAGGCCTTCTACTTGGAAGTCTAAATTTAAGTAATCTTTCACTTGCATGTTTTTAAGATGGGTATGGTGAATAGAATCCACCACTTTAAAATGTTTACCCTCTAAACTTTCATTGTAGCCCTTATCGTATCAACCAGAAGAGGATCCTATAGTAGTGTCTTTAAATACCACTCATGTTTATTAGTTGCTTTCGTAGAACCATACCTTTGATTCCCCATGCCACCTGTCCTTCCTCCAAAATACCATGCATAGAGACAACCATTGTTCTATCCAAGTTCATTTGATGAACCAAAAATAATTTCAGAAGCATTTAATGATGAAGAACTACCTATGTATTAATCTAACCATTGTTCTATCCAAGTTCATTTCACCCAATCATTTGATTCTTGAAATGTTTAATCGAGGTTCAGTAGTAATAGATGTCAAAGAAGCAGATAACTTTTGATAATTTATGTATTAGAGTAAGACATACGCAAGTCATATTTTGTAGTTGGTACATGATATGATTTCCCCGAAACTAATGTGCAAGCAATGTTATTGTCAAGGCTACTACTACTGTATTAACCTTATTATTCCTAGACAGTCCCTTTTTGTATTTCACTTCATGACTTATGTTATTTATTTCCCCACCACTGTTTATTCCCCTTCACGAAGACCATAAACATTGTCATCTTATTTTCTCCTTGCCTTGTGTGTCATCGATTTCCTACAGGTGAGTTCACTATGCAAAACTTGTCATAATGAATCTTCTGCACTTATTCTGTAGCATACCTCTATTATATCTTTATGATTGTTATTTCTTGCATCTTCATTGGAATGTGGCTGACTTTTCATTGTCACAACTTACATTCAACATGATCATAAATTTTTGTTTTTTTGTGATCCATATTTTTCTAGAGCACATATTTACTATTGAGAGGGGGATATGAAAGAGTAACGAGTAGTGCCCTCCTAGCTATCTAAATCATATGCTATGAAATTCTTGCAGTAGGTAGAAGCTCTCAAAGTCTGCTGGACTCTAGGTGATCCCCTTATCTTATCAGAAAGCATATCACCTTGCAATCCATGGACATAGGCAATTGCATACCTGCTAGCCACAAGTGGATCTTCTCTAGATGTTTCTTGACCTCGTCCCCATCTAGGATGCCTAAATATGTTTATGTTAGGTGCCTAGAAAGTCAGCCCAGATGCCTACCCTACATTATACATTGCCCTTGCCTTAATGCCAGTAGCCCACACAACCACAAGATTGTTATCAAATCATAGCTCAAAGATTGTCAAATATAAGGTGAATGTATTGAGCTTTTATTTTTACCTACTGCTTACATGTCTAGCTTCACAACAATGCTGCAAACATGGAGGGAAGACATGTTCTCCTTCATTTCGATAGTGGGTAGTGTACTCATTGATATGCATGATAACATCTTCCTTGAAATAACCTCTCTTTTTACTCTAATAGAAATAGAATAAGGAATGGGCTTCTGAGAAAGACATCAACAACTACATTCATTATCTTGGATTTTTCTTGGGCATTTTGATCTAAAAAGGTTGAATTGGGAGACATCTCTATATTCATTTCCAAGACTGGGTAATGAGTAACCCAATGGAAACTAGAAAAAAGATTGAAATTTATTCCAATTTTCCTACTTAAACCATTCTTCATGTAAAGAAAATTTGTGCAACTATCCTTTGAAGTCATCATTTTTTATTTCCAACTAATTGTGTCATCCCTAAGATGCTTTTCTTGTTGATCTTCAATTCCTGGCTCAATCAACGTCTTTATGAGTTTTTATCAATTTTAACTACAATGCATCCTCTTCATTGCATGTTGGATACTTATTCTGAATCCACAGAGTGAGCATAATATATACCATTAGACAATTGTTCATGTTTGTGGCTGATAATAATCCAGTGTGTATGATGTATTAATATACTTTTACACCATTGTTTATGTTTGGGGCCAATAATAATCCATAGGTATGTGTATGATATCCATTATGAATACTTTTACACCATTGCTGATAATAATTTGTCGGCATGTGTATGATACATATATACTATTACATGAGTGTTCTTGGTTGTGGTTGACGATATCAATATCCACAACTGCATATAACTCATCTTATATGCTATTTAACATGGAGTTTCTTCATATTTCCACGAGTGAATCAATCTTTCATTGAAAATATCATGAGTTTTGCTGTGATTGTACAAAACATTGGCATCCTCCAAAGATAAACTCAAGGCATAGTGAGAAACTTGAAGCACAAAATTTGCATATTTAAAAAAAAAAATCAATAAACATTTTTTTCATCATCAGCTCTAAAGCAATGTGAATATTCCATCATAAAATATAGTGTTAACTACTTTCAGAACCATATCTACATGTGTACAAAGATGAATTTCTTCAGCATAATTTTTTTAATGTTAATCTCCTTTACATATCAAAATATTACATGTTAGTAAATTAGCCTGCATATCTTGCATATAGTTAGGCAGCCGTGCCCAACTAGTCATTTCAAATACTTCTCATAAAGTTGGAACTTGAAATTAGTTGAATAGAGTAACATATGGCTCCAATAAGACCACTTTAAAGGTAATAGAAGAATATAAATGCTTAAGTCTACCTCAAAATAAAATTGATCAATAGATAACAGAGGAACAGAAGCAAAGACCTGTATACAAAGTAGACAATGAATACCTCCCTCGTCATTTTAATTTTTGATTTTTTTTCATCTTGAACCATGCAAAAACACTTTCAAGGCAATCTCCATTGTGTTATCACCATTATCATTCATATTTGTTTGTGTGTGTATCCAAAAGTCCAAACTGCCCTTGGAAATATGATAGTAGCACTGAATGCAACACTCTAAACCTTTAGGGCTTTTGAAGCCTATCCATATGTAGGCAATTTTCTGCCAATTTTATTCTGGCAGTATATTGCAAAAGCGCATGCATACTAGAGGTACAAAAGGAACAAATGTATATTGACCAAGTTCCTTCAATTGGAGTTGAAATGTAGACCACGAGAAATAATTCAACTGAGAAGTGCTTTATCTTCACTTAATCCTATCATCTTGAACCACTGGATGATAAACCATAGTTTCCAGCTTTCGGAGAATTCCCAACTGCTTCTTTTATCCTGCTAAATACAAGTTTCAGTGGGATGCAAGTGACTAGGGATGGTTCTGCCAATTTTAGTGGCTGTGAGTCACCATTCAAATATTTCAATTCATGCTCCACATCTATTGAAGACAATTTCCTTGTCTTTTTAGATGAGAAACCAATTCATTTCAGAAACTTCTTTGACGAGTTCTTGTCTAATGAGGGTAGGCGTCTGTGCAGGGAATTATTCCTAATATATCATCTTTTATCATTAATACCTGCATAACCTGGCTTGACAACAAATGGTCCATTTTGGTTTGCTGAAGGTGGGCATAAACTAAAGTTCACATTTCCTAAGTGTCATACTAGCTACATAATTAAGAATTATAATGCAGCTGAATGCTATTTAAAATCTGAGTGCAATAAACCCATGCCTAACACAAAAATTTCTCTGCCTGCTTCTTTACTTGGGAAATCTACAAGTAGAATAGACTAAGGAAGAGTATCCAATTTTATCTTATGAAATGGTAATGAGATATCTATTGCAGATGTGATGTTGTACTTCTTCTAATCCCTATTGATTCTTATTAGCTGGAAATGAGATTTGATTGCTGATGATAGTCCGATCTATAAGTCTTTTGTTGATGTTTTTATCTTTGTACACTCCTCGATGAATGTATTTATTGTGGTTTCTGATTGTAATAATTGACTGTGCTAATTAAATTGACTGTGTTGACTGTATACTTACTGATTTTTGATTGGTTGATTCAAGACTCTTATTTTCCCATAATTTGTACTAAGGTTGCCATAGGATAAGCATGTCGATATTTTGATATCTAGTATTGTTGTTTGAATTCTTATAAAAGATATTGCAAATTGTTGTCACAAGAAGATGAAGTATATTCCTATCATTGTTTGTGTGTATGATTTATACTTGTTTACATATAGGCTCTGTTACAATTTTCATGATCAAAATCGATACCAAGAGTATCATGCATTTGGCATATCCACCTCTGATATATATTAAAAACCATTGCCGCTATGTCCCCCAAGTCTTTCCTTATTCAATTTGCATATCATAATATTAAATCATACCAAATAATTTAGAGAAGATATGACTGGTCAAAAAGGTGCGACCTTTAAGAAATGGAAATATAAATTAAGCCTCAAACACCAATTGAAAATAATCGACTATTTTATAAGTTTATAAGTTTGGGGTGACTATTTTATATTCAGTATCTACTTAATGTTACATGTTGAGTCAAGACAATAATGCATTGGTTCTATGTAATTTTTATGTGTTTGAGATATTTATTTCCAGAATTATAAGAGTTTGTGTAGGTACTCCTTGATCATTCAATTGTGATATGCTTTTTTGAATTAGGAGCCTCTCTTCTAGTTATAATGCCAAGCCACGTATAGGTGCTAAATTTTACAGCAATGGATGGAGTTAGGACCCTACAGGGGCATAGGTAGAGGTTGTATTTCTCTATCACATAGACTATTCCTCTCTATCTGATGTGATCATTGAAGGATAAATCCTATGACCCACTTAAGATAAGATTATCCACTCGAGATTAATTGTAGTTAAGGATCATATTATAATGGTAGAATGTCAATCGTACCACCTAGCTAGTGAATGGTTATTGCCAGTTGCATGCATGCAAGGGATACTTGCATTGATCTAGGGAATCAAACTGATTCCGCCAAGAACAGGTGGGCCTAGGGGCCAATTTTATGTCGGTGATGGATGTCATCATTTATTAGTTGTCCAATGGACTACAGTGAAGAAAACTTATAATGAAGAATATGTAGGTAATAATTTTACCAACCTTATGGTATGATTTTGGGCTTATTTTGAAGTGAAATGATATACTTCACCCATGTTCGGTTGAGGACGGATCCCTGGTGTAGTATGGGATACACCAAATCCTCTTCCCAAGTATCCACTGGTTCAAAGAAAAAGGAAAGGAATGGGACCCATGGTGTAGTGCGCAATGCAACAACATTCCCTCTCTCTAGGATGCACTATGGATAAGGTCGAAGTCCTTTTATACAAGTTACGGGCACACAAATGTGAACATTTTAGTGTGTTAGTTAGCAAGTAACAATTGATTAAAAGTAAATAAGCTTGGGCCCTTGATGAATCTATATTTACAATACAAGGATCCAAGGTTGGAAGTGTGGTCCTTGATTGACTTGAAGTAAAAAAGGTAGCCCTAATCTAAACAAAAAAATGTTGATTATAAAGTTAATAATAATATGAATAAAAGTATATTAGCAAAATTAAATGTTAGACAATAATATTATGCCAAAACAAACCATGTTTTATAACTTTGAATATGTTGGGATTAATGGGAAGAAGTACTGAGAGGGGAGGGGTGAATCAGTACCTCTAAAACTTTTAACACTTTTCACCTTTCATCATTAGTTATCAAACTTTACTGTATTACCGACCATATCTAATGTTCTTTCTTATGCATGTAATATTAATTCATAAACTTAATTGTATGCAACATTCGTAGAAACATTCATGAAAGTAATAGACACATAACACAAGATATGATATCGTAGAAAACTCCTGTTAGGAAGTAAAAACTGCGGTGGGGATGACACCCACAAAACTTCATTATCTGCAGAATGGAAGGGAGCCAGTTAAGGCTTACAATTTGATCACTTCTGATAATCTACCCTGTTAGGAGTATTAATGTGGAGACCTGTTAGGATCTAATCTGTTAAGATCTTTAGCAACACTGATGTAGTGTGCACTCGGTTAAGAGATTTACAATAGGGCTGTTAAGTCCACCTTTCTTGAAAGGATTTCTTAAGTGTACCCCACTTGTTAGAATGTGTACAATATGTTTGACCTGAATGTATGCAATCTATAATTTCTGATTATAGATCCATTAAAGCTTACAGTATATGAATATCACCTATAGTGATTGATTAATACCTTTTCCTGCTCGTCGGTAGCCTTTGTTCTGTTCTTGACAACTGATTTGATCTTTGTCTGTGCTTCTGCATGAATTCTCTTGTCTGATCCTTAGATGCTCTTAGTGGCTACAATCATCATCAAAAAACATGTTCATTATTGATTGAGAATCTATTTAAACAAGTATTTGACCTATTTCAGAATCACGCTTTACAATGTTAACTCTAGATCCAAGGTATACAACTTGACCTTGATCCTTTAGTTTGCATGTTTTAAATCAGTTAAAATGACACAAACAATAATAATTACATTGCTTTTCCCTCACGTAATGGATTTAAAACAAATCAAGAAGCTAAATATAAAACTTCGATGATTTATCTGACGTGGAAAGTCAGATCCACTTTTTGCGGGATGTAACTGACTGTCGGTGTGAACTGAAAGTTTGTCGGTGTTCCTTCTTTGAACTATTTCGTCGGGTTGCACTGTTGGTTACTCATCGGGTTCCTTTGTTCTTTTTTGTCATTGGGTAACACTGAATAGTATTTGTCAGGATGCTTTGTACTTAGCAGTATCGGTAACCTTGGCATCGGGTAGTGTTGTGCCCTGTCTATCGGTGTAGTATAGACCGATGGTATTTATCATGTTTTTCCTTGCATATACTAATGACAAAATATAATGTCTTCAAAACACCCACACACAATAATATAAAATATATATTAAAACTATATTTTTTTTCCCATTTCCTATTTGTTAGGAATAAGTCACTCCCTCCTCATTGCAAATGTTGGTCCCATATGTTCCTCTTAATGAGGGGTTGAGCTCCTTCTAACGAACCAAATTATTTTGTCATATATGCCGAAAGGTGGGGATAAAAAAAAAAAAGCTAATAAGTTCTGATTTTTCCATTAAACAACCTGTTAATAATAACAATATGGTGGGTATAATGGAAATTAATAATTATTCATCCTTTATAATAAGACATGTTAGATCATCACCTTAAATATTGACTTGAGGACTATCCTTGGTATAACAAACTCTAATACCATTTTTGCCACTTTTTCTTTTGACGACTTTGATGTTTTCTTCATAAGACTAAAAGTCACATATTTAGAAATATTAATGTAGTAAATGAAAT
>MU224451.1:105904-119602 GCA_018584345.1 Thuja plicata
AAAAACCATTTTCTAAATGCTTTGAATTTTTACAACTTTGAGACAACTAATTTCACTAATAATATAATGTCAAAGAACTATAGAAATAATATTCTAAACATAATGAAATATTCAAAGGAGTATAAGTCTATATTTTAGGGAGTATGTGTCTCTCACTTTCCTTTTGTTTATCTACAAGTATAGCTCTTGCAGACTCTGATTATCAAAATAGTTTTGGTCATGCAATTTTCATGAGAAGACACTAGATGTTACTATGTAAGAGTCAATAAATTCTACCTCAGCTGTAGGGAGATTAGTTTTGGTTTGTCAAAGAAGTCACTTGCCATGGTCAAGAGAAAAATATAAATTGCAAAGCAAAAGGGACATACCAGTGTGCTTATAATGGAAAATTTAAAAGCATAGCCCCCACCACCCCGCCTGCAAATTAAATATATTAAGAAAATCATATTGAAGCTCGTACTGAGATAGATAGTGATATATTGGAGGTTACATAAAATGATCAATAGACATTCGATGCTGATCAGCCAAACAGTAGTAAATCAATGTAGAGCTATACAAGCTACAATCAGTCCTCTCCCTCAGAAAGAAAAATGTAAAGATTCACCTCAATTCATCTCTATGGCAAGTACTTCCAACTCAATTGCAAATGGTGAAAAAACATAATTTGAAACAATACTGTAGGTGATTACAACCCTGCCATTATTATTGTAAATCTTCATTTGAAGAAGGACCTTAAAAGAGAAACCAACAATGGATCTGGGTACAACGATTCATCCTACAACTCTATTTTCTTACTTATCTCAGTAGAGTTTGAAATGGGAACCCAATAATAAGGAAAATGAAATGGTGCTGCTTATGTCAATGTTTGACCCTACTCAGTCCCAATAATGTGGATTCTCTGATAGAGTGCAAGGTATATGGTGTCCCCATTAAGTATCATTTTCTCAAGGATAAAATCAGGTCTGAAAAAATGGATTAGGTGACCACTTGATCTGGTTCCCTTAGAAATAAAATGTAAACACAATTTTGTGCAATAAGAATAAATCCTTGTAATACGACACGGTCCAAAACCAACAATCAAATGAAGGTTTTGGTATTCAAATGATTTTTAGGGAGTACTTTCAAGTTCATTACACCAACATTTTGTTACAGAAATCTTCAACATATGCATAAATGAGCCCCAACACCTTTTCTAGCTTTTTTTGGAGGGAATTTGCAATTCAAAATTATAATATTTTTTCCCCTCAAAATGGTCATTTTGAAATAATAATAATGTTTCATACACAAAGCCACCTTTAACTAGGCGTGCAACTTTTAATACATTTCATTACCTCTCCAATGAGCTAGTACACTAAGTAGTCCGTTTATGATTTCGCAACATTAGATCACATTAGTGAAATAGTAATTAATTATTTAATAACTCATCCAACTTGTGGAAAGCACTGAAACTGAATTGGAATCAAACTTTGACCACACTTGGATGCTACTAAAGATGTAGGATTATGATTGGAGCCAATTGCATACCATAAAATGTCTTTTAGTGCAACTATGCCATAAGTATGGTTGTGCCCCATAAATAGAATTGCATATACCATTTCATAACACTAGTCTGTTCATATCTAAATTTATCAATTTAATGCTTAAGAACACCTTTGAAGATATCACTAATTTGATGCTTAAGAACACCTTTGAAGATATTCTATAATTTGATATGCTTGTTTCATTTGAGAAGTTATTTGGCACCAGAATGTTGAAGTAGCTGTTATGAAAAAGTAGTTGTGATGGAAAAGTGATCCAAAAATAGGCATTTCCATGATGGAAACAAAGTTGTGTTATTTGCGAGCTTGAATGTAGTTGAGAGACAAAAACATTTGGGACTACTTGGGTTCAGTGGCTACATATTTACTCTAGGTTTCAATATTTTATCTTTGTTGTCTTGGCCAAGCATTGCAGTGTTAATGTTCAAGTATAGGTGGTTCTGTAGTGTTTAGCTTTTAGAAGTTGCCATCATAAAATGTTTATCACTTGTCAAATTCTATGTTCACCAAAGAATTTCTACTGGTCTAGTTGGCCACGTGTTGTACAAGTGTTGAGTATAATATTAGAGCATCTATAGACTAGTCTAGGAAGTCATTTTCAACGTGATGATCTTCCAAAGTGATATGATCTCTTGCAGACTACTTTACACATGACAATCATTGGTAGAATTCTATGGATCTATATATCTTATGAGCAAACACCTTTTGATCTGTCAAATTTCTAAGACTTTTGATCTTCCACATGTCACATCATTGCCATATGTGGTCCATCAATCATAGCATTTTTTTTTTTGACTAACTTTCCAATATTTTCTTAATATTGTAGATGGTATAGTTGACCAAAGAACTTAGATAAAAAATAATTTCTAACCAAGTGAGACTAAAAGAAAGAAAATTCAAAGATATGATGATAATCTGAACTAAATGAAACACCATTCCTTCCATTTGTCATTTTCTTCACAAATCGCTTCTTAGAATATAACAACAGAATACTGACTCCAATTTTTTAGCAACCATATCTTTCAATTTTATATGCATAGGACAAAACTTATCATTTAATTTTTTAGCAATGTTCCCATGCAACCAAATTAAAAAATTTTCATTTCCAATATTCCTACATCAACCAAACTAGGAGTGGAGACAATTGGTTGTGTAGCGCTTGCAAGTGGCAGCAAAAGTTACTTTTCTTGATTCATGTAGTACTTGCAAGTGGTGGAAAAAGTTAAAAGGCCTCATCTTCAATGTATCATCTATCAAAAATTCTACTGAACTAGGAGTGAAGACAATTGGCTGTGTAGTAATTTAGAGTGACTACACTAAAAATGAAATCCATTGGTTGTATTGTAAATAATTGCAACTATGGAAGAAGATAATCCGAAGCCACTGGAGGGTTCATTGTATGCAATAATGATTGAAGGCTGTGTAAAATCTAATGGAAATGCACCTTACACCACGAGGTAAAATTTGCGGAGCATAGACTTCTGAGACATAATGGCCCTGTTTTATAGTGTAGGTAAGGTATTTTTCCCTCTCCTTTGTTTGAAAAATCTAAGCGAGTTACCTCTACTAAAGTAAGCCCAAAACATAGAGAAACTCACACATTGTTGATTCTTTAATGTTTTTGTATGCACTTGTTCCTAAAGTAGTATTTATTAATATCTGAAATGCTAAAAGGTTTAGAAATGTAAGAAGAGCTGGAGATGGTTGGTGCGTCCAGTCTGGCAGAGTTGGGATTCATACCGACTTAGAATATTTACAATTGCTGTTTGAAATGCTATTTTCAAATACTTTTGATAGAATTTTGTTCTGGAGGCCATATTTTGTAACATGTGTTTTCTACTAACAAACATTGGCAAATACCCACCACCGAAGGAATTCAACAATTAAGGGGAAAAATTTAGATTAATCAACATTTTTATCTAGTTCTAATTGAACAGATTTTAAAGTATTATGTTGAAGAGTCAGGGGAAGAGAAAAGTTTTAAAAATTATTTGATTTCAAAAGTAAACAAATTCAACTTGAAATCGAAACTTATTTTATCAATCCTCAAATAGCCATGAGCGTAGGATTTTGCAATCTCAGAGGGCTTGATTGACTGTCATATTTGATGCAGAAATTTGATACAAACTGGGAAAAATGAAAAAGATTTAAGGCCAACAATTGGAATGTTCAGGTTGGACTTGCATCTCTACGTCACCATCATGCTATGAAGCACTCAATGTGATTAATTAAATGATTGAGTGAGATAAGATATTGATTCATGATCCATGATCTTACCAAGTCCCATTTTCCAATACTAGTCTCTGCTGTCTCTGGTTTTCATTATATTAGCAATTAGTACAGAGATTTTAAAGACATCCTCTTTGGAATTATTTTATTAACTTATAATTTATTTTGTTTTACCTTAGCTGTTTCATTTATTATGTACATGGAAGCAATTTTTTTTAAAATATAATAGTAATTATTACATATTATCATTATGCTCCACCTCTTGTTGTCATTGTAGAATGCCTCTCAGCATTAATGAGTAATTCATAATGATTGGGACAAGTATTTAATGGTCTAAATGATCTTTGGTCCCATGGTAGTCTAACAACATTTATAGAAATATAAAATATCAACATGATTTTTACATAGAATATTCCTAAGATGAAATAGATAAGGAACTTCATGATTGGCCCTTGGTTTAAATAGCATGGTTTATAGTCCAATTAAAGCGCAATTACTCAATATTAAAACAAGGATGCAATAAAACATATAGTATGGAAATCTAAATTCAATTGTATGAGCATGTTTAGGGTGTTCATTAATCTTCAATTGCAATTTTTGGTGACAATTTCCCCTTTATATAGTATTGCCACCTTGATGATTATTGGATAGGCTTGTAGTGACCATTCAAACCTGAAAATTAGATGTTCCCTTGAGGTATTGGAAAAGTAACTTTTGATGCCACTTGCAAGAACTTAGATGGTATAGTTGACTAAGATGATTGGGCATCACCTTCCACCCATTGAAAAAGCAAATTGAACTTAAATTTGAGTGGAGGAGGGAGTTGGGCTCTGTCAAGGACATTGTGAGGCAAACTAGACAGTCTTTTCACTACTATTTCCTTTCCATCTTTTCTTCTTCCCTCAAAGATGAAAACAAAATAAGACTTCTCTGTGTCTGTTTAAACATATTTCCTAATCCATGGAAACACGATGTCTTTCATGGAATAGAGGTTCACCTTGTATACGGTTCCAAAACCACCTTGTCCAAGCTTCTCATTTGCAATTTGATTTGAGATGTTGTCTACATTAGTATGTTTCTTTTTATTGTAATTATAATTAGTATGAATGAACAAAATAATCAACTAAACAAAATGATATGTTGGAATGACAATGCAATATTTATCGATATAGCGTCGATGGCTTTGGTCAATGTGCCTATGTGTCAATGTGGTGTTGGCCCTTGTGTGTTGAAGACATCATGCACAACAAGAAATCCTGGGTGTCAATTTTGGGGTTGCCCAAATAGGAAAAAGGTCTAGATATGGAATTATATTTTATGTTTAAAAGTAATGCGACAAGTAATTATTTTAGGAAGAACTGGTGTCGACTTGGTATTGCAGGGAAATAGTGGATGTAAATACTTTCGGTGGGTCGATGAAATCACATTTACATATACCCCATCTATGTCTATACCTGATGTAGGAAATGAGTGCAACTTGTGCAAGGCTCGAGAGGCAGCTAGTGCCACCGAGATTACTTCAATGGTGAAAGCAGAAATCACGTTTCTGCGATGCCTTCTTTGTGTAGTTTGTGCACTACTTTGTTGGGACCATATGCATAAATGTGATTAACAGAGGGCTATTGTAGATACTGAAACATTTTTAGAATTTCATGTAGATACGTTGGACATATTTTGATAAACTCATGAACTTTTTGTTGTTTATGACTTCGTTATGATTTTCTATATAAAATTAAACAAAATAAAAAATTAACCTTATTAGAAAAAAATTGAAAAAATTTATAACATTTTAAAAAATTTAAGCTTATTTATGATTTATGATGTATCAACTCTGATGACATTAAGTTTTTCCATTAGTATACTTAAAGTGAAAAACATGATAAAGGTCATCAATATAGGCATAACCGACGGACAACAAGCATACCTAACAAGATGACAATGTCTATCGTGAAAATGCTAAGTATAGAATTGCTCGACGAACACTGACAAGAGTTCAACCAATGACAAAGTATAAAGGACATTGCTGATCGTACAATTTTGTGAACATCGCCAACAGAGAAGAAAATGCAGGAACCCGACGAATAGTTCAATTAAGGGACACCGATGGAGCAGAAAACTGACAGAGCAAAGAATGAAAGAAAACTGACAGACTGACAGAGCAGCCCGACCATCAGAGTCGACAGTCAGTTACAGAACCCGCAAAAAGTTGATCTGACTTTCCACGTTAGATAAAACATTGTAATTCTATTTATAGAGTTTTTATTTGTTTTAAAACTTTACTTGAGGGTCAAGCAAGCATATTGCAAATGTTTTAAAGCATCCTAATGGATCTAAAACATAACTAACTAAATATCAAGGTCAAGTTGTAAACCTTGGATCTAGAGTTAATTTGAAAAGCGTGAATCAAGAATAGAGATAGAAACTAGTATAAATAGATGTTCAATCATTTTTAATAGGTAATGAGTTGATAAATGATTGTAGCCACGGGGAGCATATAAGAAGAAGAGAATTCATGCAAAGTTCAAAAACAAATTATATCAGTTATCAAGAACACAGACAAGGCTACCGATGAGCAAAGACAAGGTATTGTTCAAATCACTCAGGGTGATTACATATACATTATAAGCTTTACAGGATCTGTTATCAGCTATTAGAGATTGCATATACTATCAGATCAACATTTATATTGCAGTTGCATTCTAACAAGTGCATCACATCATAAATCCTTTTGTAGAAGGTGGACTTAACAGTTCTTTGATAAATCTCTTAACAGAGTGCACACCTAATGGTGTTGCTAAAGATTCAAACAAAGTAGATCCTAAAATGTCTCCACTATAATACTCCTAACATGGTAGATCATCAGAAGTGATCGAATTGTAAGCCTTAACCAGCTCCCTTCTTATCTGCAGATAGTGAAGTTTTTTGGGTAGACATCCCCACGACATTTTTTACTTCCTAATAGGATTTTTCTACGATATTATATCTTGTGTAATGTGTTATTTACTTTCATGTATGTTTCTTGAATGTTTACACATGCAAAGAAATTATATTATGATTTCACATACATAAAGAAAGATAAACAAATAGATAGGAATATACAAATCTGATGACACAAAGGTTAATGAGCCAACCACATAAATAGTTTTAGAGGTACTGATTCACCCCTCCCCTCTCAGTACATCATTCCAATAATTCCAACAATTGGTATCAGAGCTAATTCTCTTTCTTGAAAAGCTAAAAGACTTAAGAGAAAAGATCCACACAATGGAAAAGTACAGACTGGACAAGACTGTTGAGAATGAGCAGTTACAAATTCAGATTTACTATGAGCAGTATAAAGAGGCAAGAGTAAGCATGAGAAAGTTGCTCGATGAAAGAAAGATCATGGAAACTAGGCTCAATGAAAAAGATTATCAAGAAGAGGAGATTACAGATTACTTATACACAGCTGGATCATCAACAAGAAAAGCATCAGACAAATCAGTAGAAGAGATCACAAGTTTACAAGAAGTCAATCTACATCTGACAGCGCAAATCAAAATGCTGCAAATCGGTCAAGAGACCCAGATGGTAAAAATGAATGATGTCATGAATGATTCAAGAAAAGTTGAATCAGAAAGAACATTGGATATTGATGATAGGAGGAAATTTACAGAGAAGCTACAAGAAAAAGAATTAGAGATTCAAAGACTTACTGATCATCACCATGAGATTAATAACCAGGTTATTCTTATGAGTTAAGAGGCAAACAGATTAAATAATAAACTCATTGAAAGAATATAGATCATCGGTGAGCTAAGGGAAGAGAATGAAAAGCTAAAGCATGAAGTCAGAATTCAGAATCAACACAATGAATTGATCAAGAAAGCTGAAGATAGCAATAAAAGAATGAACAATTTCCTTGACGGACAAAGAAGAGTCAAAAACTACACAGGAATAGGGTACAATGACAATGGAGAATCATATAATCTATCAGATCAAAGGAATGTTTCTGTAACTCGAAGAACCAAGAAGCTGTCATGCAATCATTGTGGAAAACTAGGCCACACCTCAAACATTTGCAGAAACAAAATGAAAGGTATTCCTCAATCACAATCTACTTTCATTGGTAATTGTTATAAATGTCACAAGAAAGGAAACAAGGCATTTGAATGTTGATCCAATATGACAAATCCAAAGAAGGAAACCTACACGGACAAATATTGTCCTACCTGCAAAATAAATGGACATACACATCAGGAATACTGGAAAAAGAACAAGAAAGCATGAACACCAAAAGAACCTGATAATGGATACAAACCGACAAGAGTCGGTAACTCATATGTTTGGGACTATAACACATGGGTAAATTGTACAACATGTGGAAGGTTTGGTCATATATCTGCCAAATGTATGAGAAAATGGATTAGAAGACCAAGAGGATGGTTCAATCTAGGTATGGCATGTTTACATTGTCATAAAGTTGGACATGTGATAAAAGATTGCAAAGACCAACTGACAGAAACAAGCACTTATCCCAATGGAAACACCATTGATGACATCAAGAAGATGAGAAACAAGATGTGGGTAAAAGCCACAAACAATGAAGGTGCTGGAACAAGCAATGCAAATGATGATGCCCCATCCAATGGATCTGGTGGCATCACCATTTCCAACTAAGTTGCACAAGTAAGTATGGAACTGCATTATGACAAGTTATATTATGCATCGGTTCCATTACATATTGATCACATAGACAAATTAGCATTATTGAAGAATGCACTATATTGCTACTTGTAATATTATTTGAAAAACAACCATCGGTTAATGGGTACAAATTAGCATCGGTGGACACACACATAAAAGTTGACATTACTTACCAAAATGTATCGGTCATTACACAAAAGCCAAGTCACTAAGTGTAAACCGACGGACATCGGTGATCCTTGAGCCAACAGAAGTTGTCATCGCCATTTTACCAACAATCATCGGTGAAGTCACCAAACCTGCTAGCAACCCTGACACTTTGCACCTACACCGAAGATGTTATTTATGCCTCAACCGATGAACTCAATCTTTGTATACTGATGAGTTGTTGGGCATTAATGACAACTTAGGGTACAAAAGTTATAAAAGCGCGATAGAAGAACTCATTTCGCACCCACAATTTTTGAGCAACCAAGCAGAGCGATTGAAGAGCAGATTGAAGTGTGACCTCAACAAGATTTTAACACAACTCAAAGGATTCACAAGCGATCACAGAGATTTGGTAAGTACCTACAATCACCGACCGCACTATTTATTTACGGGAAGCCCTAAAATATCAAATACGATGGCATCTACTTCAAGAATTGAAAAATTGAAAGAGGATAAGAAGAAAATGATCAATCTTATCAACAACAACACTTGTGTTGAACCTAAATACAAGTTGCACCCATAAATCGCATCACAACCTGATGATTCCAGAGCATTCTCCAGAATCCCACCTAGGGTTTTACTGGTAGAGGACGTAAGGTCCTATATACATTGCAAGATCTCATAATTAGGAGATTTGGACCTAGACAATGCCTATAAGGAACTATGTGATGAAGCTGGAAACCTGAAAGAAGAGCACAAGCATCAGGAAGTGAAAGGTCTCACGAATGCATTACACTTTCCTAGGGTTTTTAAAACTGAATGGATACAGATAGTTCTCAGCAGAATGCATAACCAGACATTATGGATAAATGAGAAAAAACAAATAACAAAAGATGTTATTCATGTGGTTACTGGATATCCCACAACCGACAAGCCACAAGCTCACAAGCACCCATCCTTGAAGGAAGTGGAAAAGCTAACTGGTGCAAAATCAGAAAAGAGAGGTGTCAAGGTTAGCACTATCACCGACGAGGAACTCAAGTTTGGTGCATGTGTGGTAGGATACAAAATATTCCAAGCCAGCAAAAATGAACAACATAGCAAGCACTACTATGAGCACAACTTACAAGATCATCAAACAAGGAAAGAAGATGGATCTTGTAGAGATTTTGTTGAATCAACTTGGGGAGAACATGAACACCATAAGATCTTCAAGGACAAACACTTGTAAGTTTGGTTCCCTCATTATGTGCATATTCTTTTACTTTGAAGAATACTTTCCTTCCATAGGCAAAGTAGTATGGGACACAAGCAAACCTGTAACCATACATATATGTGAGCATATAGAGTCATTAGGAACAGATTTTGATGACCTAATGAATGAATACTTCAAAGGTATTAAGGAAAAGATGTAAGCTAGAACTAGAATACCTGAGATTTTGATAGAAGAACACAAAGAAGACATATATTTTATGGTAGATACTTATTTTACCTATATCAAACCAGTAGTACCTAGGAAATCCTGGCTATCACCATTAGAATATGAGATTAAAATAGGACAAGCTACTAAGTGCATCAAGGCACTATTGAATGAACCAGTGGACAACAAGCAAGCAAGATTTGGCACTTATGAAGAAGCCAAACCAAAGATCAAGACAAATCTTGCTGTCAAGAAAATTATAAACAAGAAGAACAAAATGGTTAAAAACTTAACCAAGAAATTTGCAGTTATTGAAGAAGGTGAAGAGGAAACAGAAGGTAAGGAGGAACAAACTGAGGGCTAGTCACCTATCGGTGAAGATACATAGAAGAATGACTCAGAGGGTACACAGTCAGATTCACCACCTCCTCCTCCACCTAAGAAAGTGAGAACTACAGCCGCTTCAAGGACAAGAAGCAAAACTGCAAAGGAACCAACTCCTTCACCACTTAAGAAAGGTAAAGTGAGAACCTACAAGAGAAAACCGATCTCACCAAAGGAGAAATAAACCAAAAGGAGGAAATGGGTTAGAATAAAAGAGGATCTAGATGACTCAGCTATGGATGAAGCTGACATAGAAATTCAAAAGGAAAAAAATCCTTGGTTCCCAAAACCATTGATGAAATATGTAAGAAAATTTTAGAATCAACATCTATTTCTGATCCTAATATTAGGAAATGGTTAAAATTTGATCCGAAGGATCAAAACAAGATAGAAGACACTATTATAGCTAAAATGTGCAAACACCATTATGTTCCACTACAATTCTCAGAATATGAGTTCCCAAGGAACTATTAGAGAGATTGTCTGCAAGATGGATATTTGCACTACATCAGGAAAAAGAGATAAGAGAAAGAGTACTTGTTACTCTTATGCCTTCTGATTCAAAGAAGGAAGAACTAAATGAAATGATGAATAATTATGAAAATGAGTTCTCACCTAAAATGAGAGCATATAAATTTCTCAAAGGGAATCTAATTGAGCTTGATCAAGACAACATTAAAAAGTGGTGCAAGAAACTTAACAAGCCCATTAAGGAAGCTATCTCGGAGAAGGAAAACATCAGCATTAAGGATGCAAAAGGTGACTCATCAGTGGAATTGGACAAAGAAGAGAGTGAGGCAACCGACAACAAACATACTGAAGTTGTAGATGAGGTATGGCCCGACACTACTCTTGACAAAACTCAAAGTGAGGAAAGCCAAATTCCACCAAGTCCAATTCATATTGACTTGAGTAATGAAGAAGACATTACCAAAGAAGAATTGACAATAAAAGGTAACATAACTGACGATATCAATGATGAAACATAGTTGGATAACATCATCAATGACACTACAGGAAAAGATCCTGCACAAGAGGTGCAAAAAGATGAAGATATCAATGTTGCACAGGGTAATACTAATGGACAGGATACACCTACTGGCACTGCAGAGGTCAATACACTGACCAATATGAAAATTTTGATACAAGCTATTGATATTGAATCAAGTTAGGAAAAATCATCTAAGAAAGATGATGATATACCCAAGGACACGCGTAATGATGAGAATAAAGATGCATTGGACACTCAAAAAGATATAGATACAGAGATGAAGGATGCAACCGACAATCAGCAAAAGATGTCTACTGAAAAAGACAAAGGAGAAGATACTCAAACAAATGAAACATTGAGAAAGGATGAAGAGAAAGAAAAGAGTGAAGAAGCTTAGCAGGATGAGAGCATGAAAGAAAAGGAAGATAAATCTGTTGATACACCCAAGGCCAATGAAGAGACGTCTTCACAAAACCAACCGGTGGACTCTGAACAGAAGCAACAAGATGCTTCATCTTCTTGACCTTCACCTACCAAATCGATCCAATCTCAAGGTCTACAAATGGTAGTACACCAATCTATCTCCCAACCAAAGAAGAAGAAGGTAATGAATAAATACATCTTGGCAGTAACACTTGATGAGGTAATTGAGATACCCAAGTGGGATGTATCTAATTTAGATACTAAATCTTTTCAAAAGTTTGGAGTGATATGTCAAAGAAAAGCAATACAAGAGAAAATGAAAAAGGCACACAGGGAGGTCCAAGCACTTGATAAAGCTAGGGACATACTACATAAACTTTTCCTGATACAAAAGTTGAAGATGGCATATCAGTCATGGAGCAAATTGTAGTTCTTACCGACGCCATCACCAATAAAAATGTAGATGCAGAGAAGGCAATGGAAGAACAGGCAGAGATGAAATATCAACACAAATTAGTTGAGAAGATCAGCCAAGAAGTGGCAGAGAACAAGGTAAAGCTCTCCGAATTAGCAAGTCAATTAGAACCTATGATTTATGAAATTGTTACCTTAGTTTATAAATTGTGCACACTGGAAAATTTCACAAAAGAAAATAGTGAAAAGCTGTCCCAACTAGATTCAGATTTGACAGCTAGTGCACTAAGTTTAACCTCTGATGCAAACAGAATAAAGTTGCATCATGACAAGATCACAAAGGTAAATAGATTGATACAAGAGATATGGGATGTAGAGACACAGTTCAGAAATGAGGTTACCGAGCTACAGGCTCACATTTTGCCAAACCTCGCCACTCTGCAACAACACATTACAGATGCAAGAAATCTGATCTCAACCCCATAAATGTCTGTAGTAGACAACATATATGACATGCATGTAAGGATATCACTTAAGCACATGGCTCTTGAGAATTTGAAGGAGAAATGGGAGAAGATGATGGAGGAAATCAAAGCCTCACACTCTCACATTTTTGACAAGTTGTAAGTACCTTTTCCCTCATTATCAAAAAAGGAGGAATGTATAGTACATATGTACAATATACTACTTTAGAAGAAAGAACATAAGGATATGTATAATGTATGTACAAAAATGATAGATATGTACAATATATCAGAAAAAGGAAACAAAAAGGAGAAGTCAATTATATGTATATAAACTTACACTTACCAACATATGCATAGGGGGAGTCATTTCATGACTAAGGAAGATGTATACACAGGTGTACATACTAATACATCAAGTATGTTGCACATATCAGTTTTTGATACTAATGTCAAAGGGGGAGATTGATGACATTAAGTTTTTCTATTAGTATACTTAAAGTGAAAAACATGATAAAGGTCATTAGTATAGGCATAACCGATGGACAACAAGCATACCCAATGAGATGACAATGTCTATCGTGAAAATGCTAAGTATAGAATTGCCCGACGAACACTGATAAGAGTTCAACTGATGAAAAAGCATAAAGGACATTACTGATGGTACAATTTTGTGAACATCGCCGACAGAGCAGAAAAGGCAGGAACCTGATGAAAAGTTCAATTAAGGGACACCGACGCAGCAAAAAATGAAAGAAAACTGACTGACTAAAAGAACAACCCGACCCTCAGAACCGACAGTCAGTTACAAAACCCACAAAAAGTGGATTTGACTTTCCACGTCAGATAAAACATTGTAATTCTATTTATAAAGTTTTTATTTGTTTTAAAACTTTACTTGAGGGTCAAGCAAGCATATTGTAAATGTTTTAAAGCATCCTAACGGATCTAAAACATAACTAACTAAAGATCAAGGTCAAGTTGTAAACCTTGGATCTA
>MU224451.1:127416-145092 GCA_018584345.1 Thuja plicata
ATACCATCTATCTTTCTTGAATACTCTTTATCAAAAGGGGATCAATGTCCTTTATCTTCAATCGAATAAGGGGTGCAGAAGGTTTCTTTGCATCCATTGGGTATAGAAATTGAGTGGTATACCCAAATGATGCAAAACATCTTCTGCACCCTCGATTTTAGTGAAGAGAGAAATGCCATTTATACGCTTTGGATAAAGAAGCTTTAGAACATAAATATGATATCCTACCATTACTACTGTCTACTGTGCAATCTTTAGCATATGTATCATGTGACTTATGTGTCATCTACGTTTATTGATTTTATTTTACTTTCTTTAGCTATTTTATGTTTAACATCTGGTGTACAATATTCTGAATTGCTCAAAGTTTGACATATTTATATGGATCCAAATTATAAACAAGAAACTTAAATGGGTTTAAAAGTTCTACCATGCTTTAAAAGACTGGTTTTAAAGTTAAACTTGAACTACGATGTCTCTGTGAGTTACGTAGGAAAGTCCATCTATGATGAGCCCCTGAGGCATTAGGTCTGGCCCTTAAGTCTTGTACTTTTGAGTTCTTCCTTGATCTTGCCACCCCTTACCAATATTTTACATATTTTACATCTCTTTACTATACTAGTTTTAAATACCTTATGATTGATTTAGCTAAGTTATTGATGTAGCTTATCTTATGATCTTGTATGTAATAAACTATGAATTTTATATCATGCATCTAGTTGTGTAGCCGTATATACAGGTGCAGGAAATAGAGAGGCAAGGAGAATATGATACACAGGCAAGAAAGAAAAATTCAGGTATGTAGTTGCAAGTCATGTTGGTTATTTGAACATCGCAATAAGCTTTATAGTTTCATTTTCTAGATACATAAGTCAGAGGGGACTTATAATAATAAATTATGTCATAATATATATTAATGCAAAGTAACACCTGAAGATAAATATCTAGACTAATCACCGACCAGGATGTCTTTGGTGATTACTCTGGATATTTATCTTTAGGTGTTTTTTTTAACATTCCATATTGGTCAAAATTTTGACACACTTTGGTCGAAACCCTCACCAAGACTGGTCTACATATCGACCATTATGTGTGAAAATTTAGAGTCGTGGGTTTGGCATCCTGGTCAGATGGCCAAACATTTTGACCGACATTGGTTGAATGTTCGATGCATAAACTTGGCAATTGCAAAAGTCAATTTTGACCAAGATTGGCGTAGAACATTTGGCCTTAACAACGATGTGTTGCAATTTTGACTAGAAAAATAGCGACAAGACCATTTGTCGATCATTCCACCAATCTTGGTAGAAAATTTGACCAATTTTTTGTCAAAAACATGCGCCAATTCTACTAGTGTCACTTGCTTCCATAAATTGTTCAACATAGGTAACCATGCTTCATCAAATCCTTGATAAACTTATTGTTATTTTAGGAAGGAATAGAATGGGCTTGTCATTCTTGACAGAATTTCATATTTCTTGAAATCGATATTTTTCTAAGGCTTATGACTACATTGAATGACCCTTTATCTTGGAAATGCTTGGTGCCCTTCAATTTGGCCCTTGTTTTATCTAGTCTATAAAAATGGTGTTTGGGGATGCATCAACATGTAGATCACCATTAATGGTTTCCAATCCTTGGTCTTTGTGCTTTTCCAGTCCATTTTCCAAGGGTGCCCTTTTGCTCCTTTGTATTCTTTTGTTGTTGAAGGCTTTCGTTATTTGTTGGCAAACTCTCAATCTCTATGGGGAAGATCTAAGGCATTTCTCCGCAAAACATTTTATAGATGAATCTTTTCTCACTTTTATTGAAGAGGAGCAAAACATCAAGGAATGCCTTCATGGTCTTGAATTATTTTTGTTTGGCTTCTCATTTTCCATTTAGTGGCATGAAACTCATTGCTACTAATAATATTTCTTTCTATCTCTATCATGGATACTCCAGTTTGGGTGCAAATGGATTGGTCATTGGAAAAACTTTCATATTTTGGGAATTTCCTTTTCCTTTTAGGCCTATCCCAAGGACTTTTGAAATGCAATCCTTGCAAGAATAAGAAAAAAGATGTCCTGCTAGATTACCAAGCCACTTTCGTTAGCTAGTAAATTTTAGGTATGCTCTAAAATCCTTGAAGCTACCCATTTTAATTGTTTGTCTTGTAGGACTCCCTCTAGGGCCTCTTACTTATAAATTGAGAAGCTATTGAGGGATATTTTATGGGCATTTTCAGAATATCACCAAGGATTTCATAGGGTCACATGGAAGTTTTATAGTATATGAGGTGACTGCAGCGGGTTGGGATTCCTTTCTACCTAGAAGTAGTGCTTGGCCTTTTGTGCTAAGTGGATTGTCTATGTAATCTTTACCAATGAAGCTTAGAAAATCCTTATCCAAAACTACATTTTTTGGGTTATCTAGTTAACAAGCCATCTTGGAAGGGGATTAGTTTTCAAACCCTTTTGGTTATGACAAATGTCATCCATATTGAAGGAACATTTATGGCCAAAATTATTTGGCATGGTTGGGAACCTATTAATTCTTGGCTTTGGTGGGTCAATTCCAATTTTTGAGATTACCTTCATTTAGCCTAGGGTTCGTGCCCTGTGTTTTCACAAATGTGGCATTCACACACCCTGCAACTTTTTTTCCTAGACTCACTATGAATCTTCATTCTTAGTGAGATATGAAATCTCAGTACCAGATTTCTCAACTAGATCAACAAACATTTGACACGTTCATATCTCCTCTACCTTTGAATACGCTACATAGATTGACATTCACTCTATGAAGCCCTTGTGGGAAGATTGGTGTTGGTTTCCCAACGCTGCCTTTTGTAATTACAAGTTGTAGTTGGATTACTGTTAGCTCTCCCTTCACCTTCCCATGGTGCCAACATTGAATCTTTAGTCACTTTTTAGTCACCTCAACCTGTTTGGTACTGGAAATTCTAGAACATGTGGTCTATTATTATTGAGCCTCGACTCGCCCACTTTGCCTAGTGTATTATTTTCCAAGATTTTCCTATGGGCTCTCACCTTTGGCATATGGGAATTATTAACCCTCATTACCTCTTTTGTGGGCAACCAGTCCTTCACACACCTCTTATGATTTTATCATCATGATAAAAAATCTAGAGTTGGATTCACGATTCCTTTTTCCCCTTCTGGCCATGGTCATTTTCCTAGCATATGGATCTCTTTGTGCATTGGCCTCATGTTCCTTTTAAATTTACCATGAATTGGCATGCTCTTGGAGTGGATATCCTCCTTTCTTCGTGGAAATATAGGAATATTCTTTTATTTTCACATAGCTCTTTTGATGTACATGTTTGAGTTTTCAAAAAAAGCATATAATTGTAATAATGTGATACTCTGGATCCATGTCTAAGCTAATAAAGTAGTGTTGGAGGTGGTCCACATCCAAGAGCTTGTCAAGGATTGGGGGAATTCACCTTTTATAGTTTCCAAATTCCCTCTAAATACCTTTTCCTCCCAAGGTCAGCTTCAAACTCACAACCACTAGTGTGGCCAAAGTTCCTTTGTTTAGCATTCTCAGGTCCCACAGTCTTAGGCTCCTAGTCACCAATCTAGTGGTGGGAGTGGTTTCACCAAGAATTGATTTGATTCACCATCATGTGAGCTCTTTGTCTCTAGGTGGGGTTTGGGGGATGTAGGGTCGCCTACTGGAAATGACAATAGCTGGCTGGATTTCAAAGGTGATGGTGGGTGGCCCAGCTCCGCCAAATATCTCCCTAGGTTTGCACTAGCGATCTCGCCCACTCGAGAGGAAAAAGATAAAAGGAGGTGGTTGTTGTTGATGAGGGGTGGTCTCTCCCTAATGTCACCCCTAACCCCACTAATGTATAGGGTAAACCAAATGACGAAGATCCTTTGCTGCCACCTTTTGTGCTACTCTTGTCACTTAGTGACTATTTTATGTTTGATTTGCTCTCCAAACTCTACCCGTGTTTAATGTTCTGGGCTCTACCTGCGTGTACTTTGATTTCCAAGCACTAATTATATGCCTCCTAAGGGGTAACCTTGCATCAGTCTACCTTCATTTTGTGAATAATGTATATTAACTTATACTAATAGAAACATGCATCTATTTATCAAAAAATATGTGGAGAGTAATATATTCAAAACACATAGGATATTTATAAAAGTTATATATTGTGATGAAAAAGTGCCTATTTCACATTTTTCTCTCATTTAGCATTTATTTTTCATTTAATATGTATGGTAATTATCATTTTTAATTATCTAATGTGCTAAAAATCTCCAAATTTGCACCTATGACACAAATAACCCTTTAATAGTTAGCAATGAGATCTCATTTACTCTTGATCATCTTACTACCATGAATGTCACTACACCTACAACCTTACCCCCGAGACGTTGCTATATGTCATCTCGAAAACAACAATTAAAAGATATTTTCTCTCATTTTAACTTCTACCTTTATAGTTTAGTTTGCATGCTTATCCTCTACCACATCCAAATAATAGCAATATGGTAGTTTTAGTAGTAGTTGGATAAATGCATGGCATAAGAGCCAATGACACTTATAAGAATTCAAGCCCACACAACAAACACAACTAGTATAAGCAAGTAGTAATTTGAATCAAGAAGCACAATAGGATGCCATTGACCTAGTATTTACAACTACACATACATTCATCTAGTATTAATCCTACACATTTCTTAAGCGCCCAATTACATAATCATGCAAGACACTAACACAAGAAAGACAAGATCACAATCATATGAATGAGTACACACCTTCCTAGATGGAACCATTTAAAAATTAGCCCACTTAATACAAATCCTGATGACAAAGAACATAAAAGTATAACACGGTGCCCTAATTCCTCATTGTTTAAAAGAGAATAAAGTAGCATTAAAAATCAAGGAGACTTAGGCAGGGGTCCCATGAGGGGGGCTTAAGCTCTATTTTAGAGAAAGAGAGTTGTCCCATGAACTTTTTTTTGCTACAAGAGTGGGGCTAGAAATTGCCCCACCAACTTAGGAATGTTTTTTGCCACTTGTCAAACATTCAATATTAGAATTTTCTTAAAAAATAATTTTGGAGGGAAAATAATTTTTTTATGCACAAAGTATGGAAGACAAAGGTATTATATTCATGAGACCACCAGCTTCCTTAAATATTGGTGTTCAAACTTTTAAGTTGAACTAGACTACAAAATTCATAAGACTGCGACCTTTAAAATATTTATAAAAAGTAGCAAGTAGCTCGAGCTCTATTTTGTAGGAGGCCCATGTATGCACCCTAAAATGGTCACCTAGACTATGGGCCCCCATTCTTCAATTTATCAAATGACAGAATCAATTTATCAAATTCCTGAATCAATGCTTTGCAACATTTTCAATTCAAATCAATTTCCTTGATCAAATCGTAATTAATTCAATTATTTCAATATTTCATAAGGTTTGATCATTTTCATCAATTATCTTATTTAATTAAAATAAAACAATCCCTTTTTATTAAATAAAATAATCTTATTTAATTCAAATATCTTTTAATTAAATAATCTTATCTTTTTAATTAAAATCTCTCTTAATTAAATAATCTTATCTTATTTAATTAAAATCTCTCTTAATTAAATAATATTATCTTATTTAATTAAAATCCCTCTTTTTAATTAAATAAAATAATCTTATTTAATTAAAAGAAAATCTTTCTTTTAATTAAATAAAATCCCCACTTAAATCTCTCTTTGTGATGAAAAAAGGAAATAAATTAAATAAAAATAAATAAAGCTCCTTTTTCTTCACACATATTCCTCAGTGGTGGGCTTTTCGCCTCTTAATCATAGCCTTTGATTTTGCCTTTTGAAGATATGAGCACATGGATCAACCAAGATTTAATCTCCACCATTGCTCATTTCTTTTTACCTTTTAATCTCTACCGTCCATTGCTCTTTAAAAGGAAACCTCTCCTTCTCATTTAGATATACACTTTTATACAGGTTTGGAGAGTGATCTTGGAGGAGAGTTTGAACATTTGAGCTTGAACCATGCAACTTATTCTTCTTGACTTCTTCTCTCATGCATTCATGACAATCCATTTAGAGGAGATTCATGTTAATTTAGATTCATATTTCCTTCATAGATTAATTTGCATATTTCCTTTCATGCATTGTTATCATATAGATTAATTTTCTTCCATGCATTGTTATAATATAGAATAGCTTTCATTTGCATTGCATATTTGGTGATCATGGAGACTAGCATTCTTTCTCTCTCTTTGAATCTCTCATTTCATGGTGTACTTGCATGGGCATAACTAGGTCTAAACCGAGGGCCTCCATTACAAACCCTTGCACTCCATGAGTAGAGAGTTATGAGTCGCCATTTAAGACCTCATTCTTGAGCAATCTTGAATATAATGACTCGTAGAAATGTGTCAACTTTTCAACACACATTTTTGGTGCCCACCGTGGGGCAACCCACCTTTACATGCTGGTTTTGATTATTTTTGGAGCTAACCCCTTGTGCAGATTTGCTTGGAGACGAAAACCCTAGATTTTCAAAGATTTGATCATATCTCCCAAACGGCTTGGAGTTTTGGTCTGAATTTTTTTTGCAGGTTTGCGACATATTAGAGAAGCTTCAATAAAAAAATCAATTTTTTTTGAGGTATTGTGAAATTTTTATAATTTTTTGCTTTATTTTTCATAAAACATTAATTTTTAGCGCAAATCAGCATATTTTTCAAAAAAATTTACATTTTCGGAAAGGTCTTTAAATTATACAGGGGTCCATTTTTTGTGTTTTAAATTTGGATGCAATATCATAGCTCATTTGGTAGATTTATGAAAACTAGTCTATTTTGGGAAAACGGCTCCCTAGGGCACAATCAAAAGATCATTTTAAAATTATAACATTTTTGGAAAGCTCTCAATTTTTTAACAGGGGTCTCTTTTCTGCATTTAGAGTTTGGGATCCGAATTCATGTCATATAGGTCCAATCTTGTTGACTAGGTCAAAAATCAAAATTAAAAAAAAGGGCATTTAATGATTAGCTTTCACTTATTTTTCACATGGTTCAATGCATGCTATGAGTTGTCATTTAGATTATTTGCTGGTTATTATTGCTCCTAACAATTGATTTTCAGATCTAACCCTAGGGTTTGCATAAGTTGAGTATACATTGCATATCTTGTTTGTTGTTTTCTGTTTGCTGTGTTTTTTATTTTTATTTTTATTTCTGAAACAGCTTAACATGTGGTTTGTAGGACGTTGAAAAGAAGACTCAAATAAAGACTACTAACAAATCATCTTGCAGGTTGCCTTGATCGACAACATGCTAAAATTTGTGCTTGCATTTTATTATGTTTTATTATAATAGGAACCCACATGCAAGACTTCTAAAATGAACTTCTATTTTGGTATTTTAGGAATGACAATGATGTTAGAAAACTATGCTCTCGCCCTTTTGGGATGATCAAAAATCCAGAAGCATTGTTGTCATTTTATTTTGTGTTTGTAGTGTCTTTTAGATTGTAATCCTAAGAATTATATGAATGTATCCTATCCCCTTGCCTTTGTGGATCTTGGGTGTAAGAGAAACTCATATAATTCTTCTAGTGTGGCTACCTCCCAAGTGCTTTAATAGAGCCAGTGAGAGTGGATTGTCCAACCGGTAACAGGATAAAGTCAATCCCTTCTAAACCGGTATATAAAAAATACCATTGTGATTAGTCTCACAATGGACAGGTGTGAATTCATTGTGGCAACCAAAATCTCCTCTAGTACCCTAATAGTGCGTTAAAGTCCCTACATTGTTAAGGTGAAAACCTTGCTTTGAAAGGATTGAGAGAGCCCCCTTAATTGGGAAACTTGATCACAACCACCTGAATGGATGCCTTGACTACAAACTTTGTTTTAGTGACCAAAAACCCTCTATCTATTGGCGCGAAAGGTCAGAGACCGACTAAGGTGTCCCACATTTTCACAGCTCTTAGTAGAGACAACGATCCTTTGGGAAGTGATTCCTTTGGGATCTGAAGCTTGGTGTGCCTGAGAAGTGAGTGCACTGTAAGGAGGATCTCGTGCCTCCAAGCTTCTAAGTTGTCTGCTATGAGTTGACGTGGCTGAACTTTGGTTCAAGTGGGAATTCAACAGATATTGCCTTGGCTTACCTAGGTTGTGGAGTGACTGTTCTATTTACAACAAACAATATACTTGATGTGTCTTGCATGAGTGAAGCATTAAAACATACACCAAACATCAAGACAAACATCAAAACAATCAACAAATCTGCATTCTTAAGTGTCAAACTGTCAACTTGCCCAATTTGCTATCCTATCATTTATAGTCTTCCTTGGTAGATCTAGATCAGATTAAGTCACTTACCCCGCTGTTAGAAGCTTGTTTACACTTTGGATTCTTGTGTTTTGACCTCTTGAACTAGTAATCTTTGATTTCACAAGTGACCTTGTTTGGAGTTGGTGAGCTAGAAACCATCCTTGTTGAGAAGATAAACCTTTAGATTATTTGATAACACACTTGGAGAGTTTTGGTAATCTCTTGTCCATTCACTTTCATACAAATTCAATTTCAATCAATATAACTTGGGTAAATCATCCTCCTGATCCATATGTGTTAGTGTATTCACCCGTTCAGTGGGCACTTCTATGGCAGTGTTGGTTTACACCCCTTGAAAAATTCTATCTTATCACCTCTCTTTTGGACAAGTTAATGCCTTTACTATCCTAGTTTGGTACCAACATTTCTTAGGGTCATCCTATTAGCTAGTACCTTTTCTTTCATGCTAGTTACAACAAGATATCAAGTAGATCAAGGAAAACGACCTCAAGTAGTCTTTAACCAATTACCCTTAGTTCAAACTCGCCAAAAACATAAGGGAAAAGAACCCATATTTGATCAATCACTTAGGAACAATTCAAAAGTTTGGTTTGATTCCAAGAGTCACCTTAGTGAGTTGGGTACACCCTTAGAATCTTCTTGCTCGGATATGTATACGAGTTATACAATGACTCAACGAGAGAGGGAAGACATGGATAAACACCTTGATGACATATTTGCAAAACATAGAGATACCATTTCGTTTGGTGGTTCCTCTCATGATAGTCAACCAACTTCACCCCTTATCTCAACTAGATATCTGGATGCATACAAAAGGGTTGAGAAAGGTAAGAGACAAGCCTATCAAGATGAGAAATCACAACATGAAAGCCAAGATGATGAACCTTATGACACTCGCATAAATGAAACATACACCAATAATTTGTTTCAACATTCAAGACCAAGTTCACCGCTCAAAACATCTTCAAGATACACAAGTGAAAGATTCAAAAGAATTGAGCGTGAAAAGAAAGCATTCCTAGATGAACAAGCTGAAAAGGAAGAGCAATTTAGACTCCTAGAGTTGGAGAGACAAACCTTGTTGGAAATGGAAAAGAAATCCCTCCAGGAGGAGCAAGATAGACTCTTGGCTCAACGACTTAATGACCAATTTAATAACATGCGTGTTAGTGGTGGAAATAAATCTCCTCCATCCACTCCTATTGAGACTCCATGAAGTGGAAGACGTTCAAGGACGCCATCACGATCTCCTAGCCCTAGAGGAAGAAGGGCTTCAAGACATGATCATTATAGGAGACGAACACCTCCTAGGAACTCAAAACAACATTCACAACGTGCTCATCATGGTTCACAATATGGGGGTAGTAGCTCGAGTTTTGACCTCAGCTCCCAAGACTTCATGAAAATATAACAAGAACCACTCTTCCAGCAATATGTGGAGAAATATTTAGAGCAAAACAAAGACAAGTTCCTAGAGATTTTAATCAACAAGGGTGATAGAGTTCCCTACAACTTTGATGTGGACAAGAAGATTAAGAAGCAAGGTCCATCTCAAGAAGAGGAGATCAAACAACTTAAGAGCATGATGGAAAAGATGTTAGCACCCAAGAATTCATTCTCACTCGATTCAATTTGTCCTAATCCTTTGAAAAAAATGTTAACATGAAAGACTTCCCTAGAAAGGTTGAGATCCCTCAATATGACAAGTATGATGGGAATGGAGATCCACATGATCACATACGCCAATTTTATACCACAAGTTTTGAGTTTCATCAAGATGACTCGTACCTCATGAGATTGTTCCCAAGGATTCTTAAGGGTCAAGCGATGGAATGGTTCACCAACATAACTCCTCCCATTAAGACTTTCAAAGAGCTTGTCCACAGATTTGTTCAACACTTTGCATACAACCTTTCAAGTTCTATCACCATGTTGGACTTATGCAACTTAAAGCAAAACCAAGGGGAATCCTTTTTCACTTTCTTGCAAAGGTGGAGACGACAATGCTCTCACTACTCTAGAACTATTCCTGAAAATGAAAAGATTGACATCCTTGTTAGCAACTTGCTTCCCGAAATGTGGTATGAAGTTAGGAAGATGGTTTTTGATTCCTTTGACACCATGGTCGAAACCGCATGTAGGATTGATGATGTTTTGAAAGAACAAGGAATTTTGACCAAACATGGAAACAACAACAATGGTCAAAACAACAACAAATCTAACAAGGATAAAGGAAAGAACTCACACTGGAATAGGAACAAACAAGTGGTTAATGATGGAGTTGTGGACTCCTCCCAACCAAAAGATCAAACTATGCTCGACTTGTCTATTGTTGTTCAAGCCATGAAACTCAATACATCTCATCAACAAGAGAGAAAGCCAAGATACCAAGATAGGCCTAAGCAAGAAAGACGTCAATTTTCAAAGCTTGTTGATTCATATGAGGATGTCTTGAAAATGCTCATTGCTAACAACCTTGCACATCCTCAAGATTTTGCGAAACATTATATACCTGATGTTAAGCCACATTGGTAGGATGAGAAGGCCTTTTGCAAGTTTCACAATGGTATTGGACATGAAATTGAAAACTGCTGGAAACTCAAGCATATTATTCAAGATCTCATTGAGAATGGAAAACTTAAGATAGATGGATTGAACACCAACGTCGATCATAAGGCATTCAAAGAACCGATTCCCAAGTATGAGAAGGGGGAAACCTCTAAAGCTAAGAATGGAAATGTTGAAGTCAATTACACTTACACAGATGCGGAAAATACTATCGACATGATGGAATTTGTAGAAGAAAATGTCAACATGATGAGGGGTAAAGATCCCTATGGTTATGATCTAGACGTGGACTCTCCTCCTATCTTTGATGAAGAACCCGTCGTGGTGCTAAGGGGTCCTAACTCTAGAGTGTCATCGCAAGCCCTCAATGTTGTCACACAAAGTCAAGGCCTCGTTGTCATTAAAGGACCCAATTCAAGTCAACTGAGTAAACCTAAGCAAGTGGCATCCAAGAATGTCACCTTGAAACCAATAGTTAATCCAAAGTCAAGCTATAGTCTTGTTGATCAGTTGCAAAGAACCCTGGCTCAGATTTTGATCTTTGAGCTCTTAGAGTTGTCCCTGAGACACAAGTAAGTCCTTGAGGATGCTTTGTGCATGACAAATGTCCCCAATAACTTAGATGTCGATCAATTCCAGAACATGGTTAACCACATTGCTAGCCCTCATTACCTTACCTTTTTTTAGGATGATGATAAATTTTTGAGCCACCCACACAATCTTGCTCTTCATATTGAGGTCATGATCCACAGAACCCGTGTTAGGCACGTGTTGATAGATGAGGGTGTTGGGATTAATATTTGTTCCTTTAGTCTTTTGAAAGAGTTGGGTTATTTTGAAAAGGTCATAGATACCAGGAAAAGGATCACTATCAAAGCCTATGATGAGGCGGAAAGAAGTTCCAAGGGGTTGGTCATCCTTCCTGTTAGGATTGGCCATGTTGAAAAAGATATTTTATTTCAAATAGTTGACACTGGCCCCCTTGCGTATAATATCTTGCTCGGTAGACCGTGGATTCACGATATGCAAGTTGTGTCATCTACCTATCATCAGTGTGTTAAGTTCCCTTACAATGTAATAGAGATTTGTATACCTAGGGATAAAACTTTATCTGTTAACTCAATTTCAGCAGGAACTCATGTTCCCCTCAATAGAGAAGCAGAAGACTTCGATGCAACCTTAGCTGAATGTAAAGACAAGCTCAATTCGGTAGACCTTGGCATGGGGGGTATCAACTCAATTCCCTCACAACGTTACCAGTCTCACCTTGGTCTTATGGAAAGCCTTCACAAGAAAAGAGACCCTCCTCTTCAACTATGACTTTATTTGGTACGTTTATAGACTCCTCAGTGCCTATTCAAGATGAGAAAGAAGAGACACTTGTTAGAGACTAGATCTATAAAGAAGCAAAATATATGCACAATGAGAAATTATCTCCCTCTCCTAAGCCTTACGGATGAGAGTATACTTTTTTCAGACAGATGGGCTATCCTAGACATGGCCCTCTTAATCATAGATTGGATGCTAGAGCCGAACCTCTTGATCATGCTCTTTTTGTACACAAGTCTAAAAAGACGGTTGGCCTAGGCTTTATGAATCACAACAAGCACACTACTCCTATCCTTGATAAGTCAGATAGTGTAGATGAACCGGAATAAATACCTAGTTTGACAAATCAGCAAGACATGTGTGAAGATTGGGTCCCTTCCACTAAACTCATCTGGGGAGATTCATATATTCTATTCACTCATGCGTCGGTTGCAACTTTGGAACAAGAATCAGATGTAGAAGATCCTTTCAGAGAATGTCAACGAAAGAATCTTGTTCGTTTAATGGAAAGAGAAGGTGCTACTCTTGATGACACTAGACCTTCCACATCACGATGTCCCAAACCTTCATGGTGTAAGCATCCTAGTCACAGTTCATACACAAGTTCATATGAGTATGAATGGGACTCCTTCTCAGAGCCTTCCACAGTTGACATGGATGTTGATGTCATCCACACTTATAGTTTTCAACTTGAGGTAGTTGATGAATCACGTGTAGGATTAGAGGATTTGAACCCATGTGTTGCCTTAGTGGAGGATTCTTCACTTGTTAGGATGAATCCTGATTTGGGTAGCTTGAAAGGATACTTGACGGACTCCAACTCTTCAGTCACCAGAGATGATATTATTCACATTTACAACCTTGAACAAGTCGTTGACCTGCCTCTTGTTCATCCTGACCTCATTGATTAGTCCCAACACTATCAAGAACCTAAGATCTTAACATTTCAAAATGATTATGAGATAGCCTGTTACCTAAATGCCCTTGAACCCATAGTCTCTTCCACCAGCGAACCGGCTACCAACATGACAGAGCCAGACATCAAGTACCTTATTCACAAAATAAAAAGAAAAGAAAATCAAAAGAATAGGAGTTCTGATGGCGAACACCACTGTGTGGCGGTGTCAGAACTAAAAAAAGTAAAAATAGATGACGTATCCAAAGGTGAAAACCTCTCTGAGGCGCCTAAGGATGAGGTACTTGATCGTCTTCCTAGATACTTTCAAGATAGATCTTCAGTGAAAATATTGAAAATGTTGTTTGTTTCTCCTCATGGGTACACGATTCCTAAGTCTTACAAGTTATTATTCCCATGTACAAACAACATTGCTGAGTGTGAAGCTTTAACAAATGGACTTAAGATGGCCATAGAATGGAGAATCACAGAGTTACACATCTATGGGGATTCACAGCTGATAATCAACCAAGTTAATGATGAATATCAAACAAAAAATGAGAAACTGGTACCTTACAAGCAAATGGTTGATTCCTTGAAATGATACTTCACATTTGTTACGTTTTAACAAATCCCTAGAGCATAAAACAAAGCAGTTGATGCTATGGATACACTTGCTTCACTCCTTCAGTTAGAGAAACATGAATCCAAATTCAAATTCCTGGTGGAAGAGCTACATCACCCTGTCTATGACTCCCAAGAAAGCCATGTCATTTGTACCCGTGTTGGCCGTGAGTCATCCCGTTATGGTGCCATTTAATCATACCTTCATGATGACATTATACCTAAAACCTTTAACCGATCTGAACGCAAAAACCTTACCCAAAATTCCTCTTTCCATTCCCTTATCTCTAGTGATTTGTATAGGAGGGGTCTAGATGGAACACTTCTTAGATGGTTAGAAAAGGAAGAATTTGACCAAGCGTTAGTTGACATCCATGAGGGCATCTGTGGGGGACATTACAATGGTCTTGCCATGGCCTGAAGGTTGCTTAGGGCAGGGTAATATTGACCTACGATGCAGATTGATGCAGTAGCTTTTGCAAATTCATGTGAAAAGTGTCAAAAACATGGTAACCTGATACATGCTCTAGGCAGGGAGCTCATTCCTTCTATATCTCATTGGCCATTTCAGCGCTGGGCCTTTGACCTTGTTGGGTAGATCCATCCCAACTCATCAAGTGGACACAAGTTTATTATCACTGCTACTGATTACTTCACTAAATGGGTAGAAGTTGTCCCACTTTCTGTTGCCTCGGGCAAGACAATCTCTCTATTCATTCTGAACCATATCATATGTCGATATGGAGTGCCTTCCGAGATTATCACTGACAACGGAGGCCAGTTCAAAAATAAGGACCTTAAACAACTCTGGAAGAAATTCAAGATTAAGAAACATTGGTCCTCCATTTACTTCCCACAAGGAAATGGTCAAGCAGAGGCATCAAACAAAACCATTCTTAAAATCCTACATAGAACAGTCTGTAAGAATGGTAGAGATTGGCACTTACAGATAAATTCAGCTTTGTGGGCCTATAGAACGAGTATTCGTACTCCTACTGGGGCTACTCCTTTTTCCCTTGCATATGGCACTGAAGTAGTGTTACCTTTGGAGGTTGAGATTCCTTCACTTAGAGTTTCCCTCAAAGGTCTAGTTACGGATGAAGACTATCGCGCCATGAGACTTCAAAAGTTAGAACTTCTAGATGAAAAATGTCAAGCATCATTTGACCATATGAGGGTTTATCAAAAGTGCATGTCCAAAGCCTTCAACAAAAAGGTTTGCCCTAGAGAATTCCAGGTTGGAGATCTTTTCCTATGTGAAAATCCTAAGAATCAACAACATAGAGATCAAAAGGGCAAATTTGAACCTATTTGGCTTCGACCTTACATCATTACAACAAATTTTGGGTCAGGTGCTTATTTACTGTCTACAGCAGAGGGAGAGCAGCTCCCTGATCCTATCAATGTCTTGCACCTGAAGAATTTCTATCCATGATGCCCATTCTGTCTAGGGGCATCCTTTGTACATAATTATTGATCCTGAAAAAATGATATATTGTCAAAAAATTCTAAAAATCGGGAATGTCCTGAAAAAATGATCATCTTAGTGAAAACCTAGTAATAGGTGCTTTGATGTATCTCCAAAAAAATTATATATTCCAAAAATACAAAAAATAAATAAATAAATAAAATAGAAAAAGTGCCTTGGTGAAAACCTGGAAACAGGCGCCTTGGTAGCAAAAAATTATAATAAAATCTAAGTGGTGAAAACCTGGAAATGAGCGCTACTTGAGTCCTTTGCACCCCTATTTCTTAGCGTGTATCCTCGACACTTAGCCTTTCTCCATCGTGCCTTGTCCTTGTTTCCTTGGTTTCGAATTGGTCTTTATCTTTGTCTAGGGGGCATAACTGTGTTAGCCTCGGTCTCTTGGATGCGTTAGTCTTTAGGACATCTCACAAACAGTGTTTTTCGACACCACCCCAACTGTATTTTTCAATACAAACCTTGACATCGAGTGTTTTTCAACACTTATCAGTTTGGTCTTATCCAGTTTGGTCTTATCCAGTTTTGTCATGTGATCTTACCTGCTCGCAAGCATTCGATCATTATCCTCAGAACTCAGTATCAATTAACACACTTAAATTTTTAAACACAAAACTTAATGCTTTAGCTATGTCATGATCTTTTCTTTGTGTGCTGACTGTTATTGATTTTCGTTGAGTGTCTTTGTCTAATAAGTCTCTCCGGGATGCGTAGCTAGAGGACTTGGGGCATGGGGCATGCTTTTACTTACTTTCAGCTTGTGGGTGTGGTCTTGAAACTCTTGAGTGTCTCTTGTTGTTCCCTTGAAACACTTAGGATATTTGAGGCTTAATCCTTGACTGTTTTTGCACAACCATTCTTATGGTCATCCTGGTATCTATGCCTTGATGCGAGTGTGGTTTTGTTACGTTAAATTGGGTAAACTAACATCACAGTCATCTTGAACTTTATGTCTCTGATGCTTATGTTAGAATCTTTCCACATTCCAATCTGATATAAATCACATTCATATCTTCATAGTTGCGCTTGTGACTAGTGATGATTGTGTGATTTTTTGATGTCCGTTAATAATGGCCCAATGATGAAAATAAGTTCCTTAACATTATTTAATGAATGATGAACACAAAGTCCTATGTTACAGTTTCTCTATTGCAAGTACACATTTGCATTTTCATATAGCTTGCATTGCTATACTTCATGTTAATTTGCATTTTTAGGCTGCATTATGAGTTTGAGAGGGTTTTCCTTCATCTTTCTTGTGGACTTTTAATCAATTGCGGTCATGTTTTGATCTTCATTTCCTTATCTTCTTTCGTAATCTCAATAAAAATTTTCCATCTTAAACAGTTGATTGATTTTGGGGAAAATTTTGTTTCTTCTCTCTATTTCTTTCCACCTCTTCCAAACTTCTATCTTCCATTCGCTTTCACCCTTCTTTTCTTCTAATTCAACATTGGGGCATAATCTTTCATGCTTGATGATCTACCTTGGTTTTGTGATCCTTATATCTTTCATCATCCATAAAGAACCTTATCTTTAGTCAATTTGTTGTTTATCCTCTATCTCATTTCAATTTCGATCACAAGGGGGCAGTACCTATCAAACTTCAATTCTTGATTCAACTTTATCAATCCTATCAATTGCTCCGCTTGGGGCAACCTTGCTTGAGATTCTTATCTTGGACATGTCAATTACCTATTTACAGGGGTGTTGACCTTATCTTTTTCAAACAACTTATCTTTGTCCTGATGTGTTCCCGTCCGTCGATCACACGTCTGGGTTGTTTTGTGATCCAAAATCGATCTCACACTTCAACTGCATTCTTTGACTACATGTGTTCCCATAAAGATCACACATTAGTCAAAGAGGGGCAAATGTATACACCCTAAAATGGTCGCCTAGACAATGGGCCCCCATTCTTCAATTTATCAAATGACAGAATCAATTTATCAAATTCCTGAATCAATGCTTTGCAACATTTTCAATTCAAATCAATTTCCTTGATCAAATCGTAATTAATTCAATTATTTCAATATTTCCTAAGGTTTGATCATTTCATCAATTATCTTATTTAATTAAAAGAAAACAATCCCTTTTTATTAAATAAAATAATCTTATTTAATTCAAATATCTTTTAATTAAATAATCTTATCTTATTTAATTCAAATCTCTCTTAATTAAATAATCTTATCTTATTTAATTAAAATATCTCTTAATTAAATAATATTATCTTATTTAATTAAAATCTCTCTTTTTAATTAAATAAAATCCCCACTTAAATCCCTCTTTGTGATGAAAAAAAGAAATAAATTAAATAAAAATAAATAAAGCTCCTTTTTCTTCACACATATTCCTAAGTGGTGGGTTTTTTGCCTCTTAATCATAGCCTTTGATTTTGCCTTTTGAAGATATGAGCACATGGATCAACC
>MU224451.1:145300-175695 GCA_018584345.1 Thuja plicata
GTTAATTTAGATTCATATTTCCTTCATAGATTAATTTGCATATTTCCTTTCATGCATTGTTATCATATAGATTAGTTTCCTTCCATGCATTGTTATCATATAGAATAGCTTTCATTTTCATTTGCATTAAATATTTGGTGATCATGGAGACTAGCATTCTTGCTCTTTCTCTTTGAATCTCTCATTTCATGGTGTACTTGCATGGGCATAAATAGGTCTAAACTGAGGGCCTCCATTACAAACCCTTGCACTCTATGAATAGGGAGCTATGAGTCGCCATTTGAAACCTCATTCTTGAGCAATCTTGAATATAATGACTCATAGAAGTGTGTCAACTTTTCAACACACAACCCCCTTCCATGGGACCCCAGCCTTAGCTTGGAATTTGAAAAATATTTTAAAGAATTTCATATGATTTGAGTTAGAACCTTAATTCCACATTTCTTAATTTAAAAGAACGCATAAAACATATCAATAGTTTCAACAAAAAATTTATTTTTTACAAAATAACTGCACTTGAATGTTTAATATAATAAATATAAATATGTAAAGCAATGTTGCATCATACAATTGGACTATCATGATAAGATGATGTCCTTTGGACAATCACCCAAATATGAAAGCCTACCAAATAAACTTTCTCAATATCTCACATCATGGTATAAACGATTAATCTCTCTAATAAACATAGCATTGAAGTGATGTGTGTCATATAATATCTACATTAACCAAAGAACTTTTTTCTCCTTTAATATATTATACCAAGTGATGTGTGACACCTAACTACTACATGATACATCATGATATCATAAGATGAGGTAGATGACATATAACCCAACTTTACATTTACCTTCAAAAGTATGGAAAACCTGCTAACAAATATACATATTGAATTTGCTTTCAATTGATATTATATTTAGATCATCAATCCATCTACACGTTTCTAAATGAGTCTGAGTGCTATCATATACTACATACTAGCAGTCGTGCGCTTTTGTGCATGCAACAATGAGCCAATAGTTTTTTTTTTCAATTTAAAATAGGAAATTTAAAATGACTTTTTTTTACATTGAAGTTTAATTTGGTTGTTTATGTAGAAAGAAAATTTGTTGCAGGTAAATGTTAGGAAATAATAAGGAAATTATAGTCATTGTAAACCTTTTGTTGTCCATTCCACCTACACATGCTTGACTCAAAAATATTTTTTTGTACGAATTGTGTTTGTAAAGTAACAAAGAAAGTCAACGTCATTGCTACAAATGAGACCCACATTTCTCAGCAAAGCATAACGTAAAATTACATGATAAAAAATGTATTTACAATTATAGAACAATGATAGTAACTATTTACTATTTTAAATCAAGATCTCCTAAAAGAATGGTTAACACACACCTAAATTATTTTGTCCCTTAGGATGAGCATCGTTGGATGCATGGATCAGGGCACGGGCATTTATTAATGTCCTAGCCGACATTTATGTAAAACATGGAAATATTGTTTGATGGGAGGCATTGGATAAACAGGATATGTACGGAAATGGATTTACTGAATTGATTTTTCAAGCATTTGACCCTAATCTCGACCAAGAGAACCAAGAATGAAGGCATCCGCGATTGGAATCAATAACAAGAAAAGCTTAAACTTTAGTTGTAAAATAACCTAAAACTGTAAAAATGTAAAACAATAATACGAATAACTCAACGAAAATTGAACTACAACCTTGTCATCAAAGAAAAGTAGAGGGCATTCAAAAGATTAAATGGTTAATCTATACCTAGCTTCCTCTGTTCTTTTGAAAATTATCTTCACAACAATCTTACAATACTCTTGAGTTTGAATGAAATAATTTGATTTTATAAACAAAGGCAAAAAAAGCCATAAGATTAGGAGCTAAGAAACCACACAAAGCAGGCAGAATTAGAAACTCAGAGATAGATGCAAGATTTAGAAACTGAGATAAGGGCAACCAAAAAATTACCAAAAAGGGAAAGAAAAATAAGTCTATTGGAAAAAAAAAAATTGGGAGAAGGGCTGACAATTTCTCAGAGAAAAAAAGTAATTTTCGGACACAAAGCCTATTGGCTTAATAATAATAAAATTCATTTATGATTATTGATTTTTCATCTATCACAACAACGAGAATATTTTTTCTCAGCATTACTTTGCCACATAGATTATAGATTCAAAAATATAATTAAACTAACATCAATGCATTTGGTCTGATAATTGAAAAGGTTTAAAGCAATAAAATTATTTATAGTCCTAAACATATCTTTGTTAATTCAATATTTATGATAATTATGTTTAGCATATGCATGATTCGTGGTGTTCTCAACTTAATTCCTATTTTTAGAATGTAAATATTAAGATATTTGTAGATATATTATTTTTATATATGTTTTGATGGACAAACCTATCCCTTGCTTGGCAGCTCTATTTTTAAAAAAATAACTTCAAACATATGTGTAGAGGAAACCCATGGACTACCTAAATAATACATATTAGAAACTCTTCAGACATTATTTCCATCAAATTCTTACAGAAATTTGAAAAAATCGTCTATCAAGCACAACCTCATTTAAAGAAACATTTCCACCAAAGAACACACATCAGAAGCTTTGTAAGCGAGTATTTCTATCAAACTCATGAAAAAGGAACAATAAAATTGTCTGTGTGAGAAAATCTCTTTAAAAAAAATCATTTCCACAAAGTTTAAATTTTACACACCCATAGACTCCACTTCAACTATCAAATCACATGTTTTGATGAAAACACCATAAAATGTTTGGTTCCATAAAATTTACATTCAACATCTTACCTGTAAGCTACACAACTATCACCCTGAGTAAACATAACACTCATAGAAGCCATTTTAGTCAAAGTAAAACAAAAAATAAATTTGTATACATAAATCTTTCGTAGCAGAAAATATTTTCATCAAGCTTACACTCACAATCCCCAATTTAAGCAACAAATAAGTTAATAAGCCATGTAGTGCATTAGATAGAACAGAGAGTGAAAACATGGTTGAAATCCATTCCCATCAAATTTACTGTTCAATTATATTTCCAACTACAAATAGTTTGACATTGTAAACATCACAAGTTACAAAACTGCTATATTAGAATCACCTTACAAATCTATCTAAAGCCTCATGAAGAAAAGTCTCTCAAATTCATTCAAAAGTATCAATACAACCACTATAAACCTCAAAATGCACACGACTTCAAATTTTACCCTAATGCAAACAAATTTGTTGCATTAGCACTTGATGTCAAGAGCGTTAGAAAAGACAGTTATCTCAATTTTTTGTGCAAACAGATTTGTTCCATCCAAATTAATGTTAAAAACCTCACGGAAACCAAATTTCCCAAATTTGAAGGCAAAAGCACCAAATCGACTACCAAAACCCTCACGTTGCAAAAAAATTCAAATTCAACCCTAAAGCAAACGAATTTGCCGCATAGAAATTAATTTCTAAAACCTCACAGAAACTGCTTCTACCAAATTTACAGTCAAAAGCACCAATTCAACCATCGAAAACCTCAAACTGTACAAGATATCAAATTTAACCTGGAATTGCAATTTTTACTATAAACTGCCTTTTCCCTCAAGTTTACACTTGATGAGACTAATCTCATTTCGAAAAAGTAGAGGGCATTCAAAAGATTAAATGGTTAATCTAGCTTCCTCTTGTTCTTTTGAATATTATCTTCACAACAATCTTAAAATATTCTTGAGTTTGAATGACATAATTTGATTTTATAAACAAAGGCAAAAAAAAAAGGCATAAGATTAGGAGCTAAGAATCCACACAAAGCAGACAGAATTAGAAACTCAGAGATAGCTACGAGATTTAAAAACTGAGATAAGGGCAACCAAAAATCACCAAAAAGGTAAAAAAAAAAAAGTCTATCATAAAAAAAAATGGGACAAGGGCTGACAATTTCTTGGCAAAAAATAATAATTTCTGGGAGCTTTTCTCCCACACAAAGCCTACCGGCTTAGTTACCATTCATATTTTCCATCTGAGCCTATAATTTTTTTTATATTGTTAATAAAAAGCCATTTGCTTTCAACCTCATGAAACACCTCAACAATGCTCAATTGATGATAAGATTGCTCACACAGGTTCTTGTAGTATTTTTATGCATGCATGTATACCCATGTATGTGTCACTGTGGAATGTTAATTGCTAAAATGCTTAAAATTAAATTAAAAATATTCTAAATTATTGAAATAAATTAATTAAATGTATATCTCTGCATCAACATGACAAGAAACATTTAAAATCATAACCACCTCAAAATGAACATTTACATATAAGACTATATATACATATGTATATATTATTGAAATAAATGGATGCAAAAGGTGCACTCCACCTCTACTAACTAGCTCGAAAACACCAAACACAAAACTAAAATAGATTCCCTCTTTCAAAACAAAAGTTACGATTGCGAGAATTATTTTTTTATACTCACTTCAAATTTGAAACATTAACTTCACAACAATACCCTTTTCAGTGGCCTCTCTTCTTCTCTTTTCTTTGTACATCAAACTAGGTCTATACACCTCAAACTTTTGCAACCCTTCACACACTAATACCTCTCTCGAATCGTTACCTTTCTCCAGAGTCCACATAGATCCACACTCAATATTCCCCTTTTGTGCAATGCTTCTTCAAATTTCTATGTAGCTATATAATATCGCTTCCCATTACCCTTTTAAAAAATCTACAACCAACAATATTCTTGCTATAAAAAAGAACTCTTTATTGGTCTTTCTTGTCTTGTTGCTTTCCCAATGCAGCCCTTGTCTTCTTGTTGGTTTGATAACTCTTTTTTCATTTTTTTATATTCAATATTGGAAACATATATATCAATTAAGTATTTATCCACAAAATAATTGATGCCCTTGTTATGTTTTACCTCGCCGCAGCTATGGTCTATGTATATCAATTAAGGATACTTGTCAATTCATTCATTCAAAGGTTTCTCTAAAGGCTTTTATTTTGTAGGCTTCTATAAAGTTTTTTTATTCATTTATGCTTCAAAGCATAAATGATATATGCTACAGAGTTCTACACAGGCTTTGAGAATGCTGGCAAATATAGGAGAATGTAGTCCTGCATCTTCCAATCAATTTTCTTGAAATTGTCTACAACCTTTGAGAAATCTATTTTGTAATTATTCTGCAATTACTGCTATCCATGAAAACAACGTTGCGTAGAGGCATATGGTCAATAGATTTATTTTTGCACATTTCCAGCCATTGTTACATTCCTTGATACCATAGTTAGATTGGGCATTATGTCAAATAGTTCTCGTGTCGTGCTTGTGCTTACATATTCTGCATACATCTATACTTGGGAAATTACAATTAGAACATCTAACAAAATTCTATATCCTTTTATGCTCTCATGAATACTCTATTTCAAAGCTTACATTTCACAAGTTTACCATCAGAGAGTAGAAGTGATATTTTAACTTGCTCATCACACTCAAAGAACAAAGAGATGCCAAACAAACAAAAATTGAAACAAACACAATTGAGAATATTTTTGGTTGATGTTGATTGCCAATTCACCCAAGATGCTCTTGCATCAAACACATCAGGTAGGAAAATTTTGTGAGTAGAACTCACAAAATGGAGTTAGGTAGTTAGACTACCCTTTCAAGTTGTAAATAGCCTGCAACAAACTCCATCACTGGTGTAGATAGAGATAGCTTCTTCCTCCATCTCTTCCAACACTTAGCTGGGACATTTTAATTCCTCCACCACTTGTGTAGCATTCTCCTCTCCGCCCTCCTAGATTCATATCCACCATATTATGTCCTCCTCCACCAAAGGAGCCTCCTCTCCTCTCCTTCATGGGATCCAACCAAAATCCTCTTACAACATCCTCTACTACTTCCACATGCACCCAAGCAACCTTCTCACACCAATATGCAATATGCACTTGCACTCTTTCTCTAACTTCTAACTTCTCATATGCAATATCTACTTGCAATTACTCATCCCTTTTTATCTGTTCCTCACAATATCTACTTGCAATTACTCACCCCTTTTTATCTCTTCAACTACTGCAACTTCATCTCTTGCTATGACTTCTTCATATTCTTGAGGAACCCCTGCCCCAACTTCTATCTTTTAAATTTCTTTCTCTTCCACTACCTTAACCTGTGAGGTACCATCACCTTCACATTCTTTTATTTCATCTACCAATTTATGGTCTTCAATAACTATATATTCATTCTTCTTTACACTAGTGTGGATTGTTCTCACCTATTTCTCCTTCTGGCTGCAACTATTCTTCTTCAACAAGCTTCTCATCATCTCATAACTCTCTTCAAAATATGCTTTAAGAACAAAATCAACAAGTTGTCTCATAACCCGCTTCATCTCCCTCTTTTTTGAACTCATCTTCTCATTTGATGCAATCCTTTGCTCACATTCACTCTCTTCTTTGTGGCTTCAAGCTCTCAATCGATTGGGACTTCACACACCTACAACAATTCTTTTGAGCCCTCCACAATTGCTTCACACTCTTAATTATGAATTGCCTCATGGACAACGATATGTTCACACAACCTCAAGCTTCACCCGTAGGTCTTGGCACAAGTTGCCTCACATTCAAGGCTCTACCTATGCACTCAGAACCTCTAGCTCAGATACCAATTCTTTGTGCACCCATCTATGTTTGTACACCTCAAACTTTCACAACCCTTCACACACTAATACCTCTCTTGAGTAACTACCTTTCTCCACACAGATTCACACTCAATATTCCGATGTGCTCTGCTCATTCTAATCTCCATGCAACTATATAACATTGCTTCTCATTCCCTTTTTAAAAATCTACAACCAACAATATTCTTGCTATAAGAAAGAACTGTTTATTAGCCTTTCTTGGCTTGTTCCTTTACTAATGTATCTCATGTCTTCTTGTTGGACAGATAACTCTATTTTTTTTCCTTTTCTTTTATACAATCTTGTAAGCATATATATCAAAAAGTACCTATCACAAAATAACTAATGCCCTTGTTGTGTTTTATCTCATCACACTTATGGTCTACATATATCAATTAAGGATACCTGTCAATATATTAATTCGAAGGTTTCTCCCAAGGCTTTTATTTTGTAGGCTTCTATAAAGTATTATTTTTGTTTTCCTTTATACTTCAAAGCATATACAATCTCTACTCCAAACTGCTACACGTGCTTTCAGAATGTTGGCAAAGATAGGAGAATGTAGTCTTGCATCTTCCAACTAATTTGCTTGAAAGTGTCTACAATCTTCCACAAATTTTGAAATTATTTTGCAATTATCGCTATCCATGAAAACATTTCCTAGACGCATTTGGTCAAACAAATTCATTTTTGCACATTTTCAACCATCTTAACATCCCTTGAGACAACAGTTAGATTACACATTCTATAAAATAGTTATCATGTTGTGCTTGTGCTTACATATTATACATACATCTATGCTTGCGCAATTACAATTAGTACATCTAACAAAATTATATATCCTTCTATGCTTTCATGAATGTTCATATACTCTATTCCAAAGCTTCCATTTCATGGGTTCACTATCAAAGAGTAGAAGTGATATTTTAACTTGCTTATCACAACCAAATAACAAAGACACCAAACAAACAAAATGGAGAATTTTTTTGTTCATGTTGATCGCTAACTCATCCGAGATGCTCTTGCATCATAAATAAATTATAATGATGCAATAATTATGTGAATGTTTGTATGTGCAGACATACACAAACACATATACATACATACACACACGTGTGTAGTTAAATTCTAAATATTAACTATTAATAACTAATATTATAAAATATTGATATAAACTAATTATATTGATATATTACAATCATCATGAAAAAAAACCTCAAATTCCCCATTATTTTTAAAGTGTTGAGGGCCCTCAGAGATTGTTACCTAATGATTTGAAAATTTTAGGTAACTCTAATTATGTTAAAGTTAAAATTCAAAACTATTTTGCATTAATATTTATATTTAATTCTTTAAGGAATTAAATATTATCTTAATGTACAAAATAATTAAATGTCAAGATGTGTGGGGGGTTAAATTAAGTTATCAGATTTTATTTCTGAGAATTAATTATGATTTTAATGTGCAAATATTATTTCACACAATATGTAAATGTCGGTGAAATTGAAAACGCATAAGTGGAAAAAGCAATTGGGGAGAAAATATGGAAAGATAGTGTATTCTTTAAAAGGGGGAAAATTTCATTGTAAAGGGGCTTCCCTCCTCTACGGGAAAAATCTGTAACAAAAAATTTCAAGATTCATGAATGAAAGATATAGTGGAAATAACATTTTGTGGGAAAGAAATAATTATTCTTATCATCTTTTTCTATGAACTTTGTGTTAGGGGAAATGAAAGTGATTTGTGTATCACATATTAGAGGAATAGTGAGTCTTTGTGCTATCAATATTTTTGAAGATTAATTATTTGTAGATTGTTAGGGATAGTGATAGTCTTTGTCCTATCAATATTCCTTTATCTGTTTTGCAGATTTAAAGGATACAAATAGTTAGTGTGCTATGTATTCTCAATCCTTTACCATGAATAATTTATTCCACTATTACTTTTATAAGAATTATTAATGGACTTTGTTCTATTGATAATTGGTAGTATTTTCTCTTGGTTACATATGTGTATTTAATAAAGGGAAGAACTATCTCAAATATTAAAAATATAACATTTGAGGGACCTGGTCCTCTTTTAAGTAGAGGAAAATCATTTCTTTCCATAATGATTTATCCAACTGTTGCAAGGATTTGTCATGGTCTATTGGGCAAAGTTGTGAAGAAAGCACAGTGACCAATTCATTTGCTAATAGATTTTTGGGGACTCTACTGGGGATCGAACTGCCTTGTGTGTTAGATTTTTAGAAATATGAAGGTACCTCCCCTAGGATGGAGGTTGGTGACTCTAGTGAAGATGAATACCATAAGACATTTGAGAGATATCCAGAAATATTAAAAGATTGGATTCCTGCAAGAAATGAAGATAAAATGGATATCTCCCTTTTCATACCATCATTTGGAGAGAATCCAATCATTGAGGTTGCAAGAGATTTAGGAGAAGTAGAATTCTTGAAATCTTTTTATGGTGTTGTGCCAATCCAGAAGAAACCACCTGTGCAAGTGTTTGAGAAGCAAGAAACAAGTGATATGAAGTATGAGTGAGAAAAATACCTTGAGAAATTCAATGAGAGTACAAAGGAACAGAAAGATTCATGTATTTGTCAGCCTTCTACAACTCTCTTATCAACACAACCTTTGGAGGAATCAGTGCAACAATCTCCATTACATGAAGAACCACATAAGCACTCACAAAGGCAAAATATTCAAGGTATGGAAAATTTTGCTGGAGTTTTGAATACAGTTGTGAAAAATGATATGCAAGAGATTGATTTTCCGTTCTTTTGTGAAGAAAATCCTCTTATTCATGAAAGTTTTTGACTCTGTATTTATTTTTCCACCCATACCTTACTTTTTTTCCATTGTTGTGGTAAATATTACACTGTTGTTGTTGTTTGTCTCTATACAAAATCTACATCCACTTTACCAAGAGTTAGTTCAGAAGGGCTCATAATTTTTTCAACCTGTAAATGGTCACATTTAGCTTTTTGCCTTTCCCCCCTTCCATTATAAATAATCCACTCTGCTATTCCAATTTTGGTTTGTCTTCTTTTTGTTCTGTCTAGTGTGTTGTTGCTTTTCAATAAGGTTACATCAGTTGTGCAGTTTTCCCCTTTACTCTTGAATCAGCCCCAAGATATAAATCATTCGCTATATGAAGAAAAATGATATGTTGCTCGAAAAAAGTTTAATTGCCCTCAATAGGTTCTCTTGGTACCAAAGAAATGGAGGAATTCCCAAGAAAAATGAAAGGCCTCGTAGGTTGAGAAAGTGTGATGCAATAATGATTTATAAGTCGTTGTGGAATGCTATAGTGAATGTTTTTGAACCTGGAGGGACTCCAAATCAAGATGCATTATGATGAAACAGCTACAACATATTCAGTGGTTAAAGCATGTTCTTTTTGAAGCAAATTAAAAATTCATATGTTGAAAGTTGAGTTTAATGCATTTCACATTTTTGCATAAAGGAAAAATCAACTCTATGAAAGAGGATGTGGGTGTGATACAAATTCTTGAGCAAGTCATCTTCTTTGGGTTTTCTAACGGGAACTTCCTTGGGTGCCCAAAATATGGGCCACATTATGGGGTGACAGTTCATGTTTTAAATATGGTATTTTCCATCATTCGTTGAATGAACAGTGGCAAATCCCTCCCAAGGATATGTGGTCTCATCAAATGCAGTGATCGTTGGATATGTATGCTAAATATGAAATGCAGACCACATTTTTTATGCCCTTTATAATTTTCCGTAGAGTGCAACAGAAAGCAGTGACAAGAATATTCAAGGCAACCCTAAGCATGGCAGTTTATGAAAATCAATTTGCTTTGAAAGGTTGTGAAGTTATACTTCACCAAAGCCATAGTTGCATGATCAACATCAATTATAAACACCATTGAAATCGCAATGATGGAGGACTTACTGCATTTGATTAAGAAAACATATAAATTTGGTATTGAAGGCAAAAGAAACTAAAACATAAAGTTGTACTAATTTTTGTTGGATTGTAATGGATGTCAACATTAAGGCAAGGCGAGAAAATTAGTTGTTGGAAAAGGTTGAGAGAATATTCAAGTAGATGCAAGTGACAGGTATGAATTAAAGTTCTACACGGGCACCATTTTCAGATATTTTATATCATTTGACTCAGAAACAAACTAGCATTTGAGAATTTTGAAGCAGTGTCATTACAATATGAAGAGGAAAAGACTGAGGTCACAAGCAGATTTAGATTGAGAGCATAGGATCCTAAACTATATGGGATCAAGGTATTTTTATATGTGGTTAGCATGGCTGCATTTGAATTATGGAGTCCTTGGTGCCTTAAAAGCAGTTAGAGCTCGATTTCTTGTTTTAAAAAAAAAGGGTTGACATGGGGAATACAAGCGCATAGTAGAAACTTTGTGAAAAGGGATCTAGAATCAACCGCATGGTGTTTCTAGAAAACTACTTAGAAGAGACAGAAGGGACAAGTTGGTGTTGTTGCATGTGGAGCTCTTAGTTTCAAAGGGATTTCTCTATTACCACATTCAAAAAATGAATATAAGAATGTATTCAGTGATGACTCTTTAGCCCAATGGATAAGGCACTGGACAAGATACTGGGTAGTAACCACAGATTCTGGAGTTCGCTACACTCTGTCATAGAATGCAGTCCCCAGACAGATCCAATGTTACCTAATGATTTGAAAATTTTAGGTAACTCTAATTATGTTAAACTTAAAATTCAAAATTATTTTGCATTAATATTTATATTTAATTCCTTAAGGAATTAAATATTATCTTAATGTGCAAAATAATTAAATGTCAAGATGTGTGGGGGGGTTAAATTAAGTTATCAAAATTTATTTCACATAATTAATTCTTCAAGAATTAATTATGATTTTAATGTGCAAATATTATTTCACACAATATGTAAAATGTTGGTGAAATTGATAAGGCATAAGTGGAAAAAAAAATTGGGGAGAAAATATGGAAAGAGAATGTTCGGTAAAAAGAAGTTGAGGTAGTTACTCAACTATGTGGGTGTGTGTGAATTCTTTAAAAGGGGAAAATTTCCATTGTAAAGGGGCTTCCCTCCTCTACGGAAAAAAAAATCTATAACCAAAAATTTCAAGATTCATGAATGAAAGATATAGTGGAAATGACATTTTGTGGGAAAGAAATAATCATTCTTATCCTCGTGTATTTATCTTTTTTTTGTGAGGGGAAACGAAAGTGATTTGTGTATCACATATTAGAGGAATAGTGAGTCTTTGTGCTATCAATATTTTTGAAGATTAATTATTTGTAGATTGTTAGGAACAGTCATAGTCTTTGTCCTATCAATATTCCTTTGTCCATTTTGCATATTTGAAGGATACAAATAGTCTGTGTTATGTATTCTCATTCATTTACCATGAATAATTTATTCCACTATTACTTTTATAGGAATTATTAATGGACTTTGCTCTATTGATAATTGGTAGTATTTTCTCTTGGTTACAAATGTGTATTTAATGGAGGGGAAGAACTATCTCAAATATTAAAAATATAACATTTGAGGGAGTTGCTCCTTTTAAGCAGAGGAAAATCATTTCTTTCCATAATCCAACTGTTGCAAGGATTTCTCACTGTCTATTGGGCAAATTTGTGAAAAAAGCATAGTGACCAATTCGTAAATGTCAAGATGTGGGGTTAAATTAAGTTATCAAATTTTATTTCTCATAATTAATTCTTCAAGAATTATTTATGATTTTAATGTATAAATATTATTTCACACAATATGTAAAAATGTCGGTGAAATTGAAAAGGCATAAGAGGAAAAAGCAATTGGTGAGAAAATATGGAAAGAGTGTTAGGTAAAAAGAAGTTGAGATAGTTACTCAACTATGTGGATGTGTAAATTCTTTGAAAGGGGAAAATTTCTATTGTAAAGGGGCTTCCCTCCTCTACGGGAAAAATCTGTAACCAAAAATAATTATTCTTATCTTTGACTGTGTCAGGGGAAATGAAAGTGATTTGTGGATCACATATTAGAGGAATAGTGATAGTCTTAGTATATCAAAAATTTTGAAAGTTTAATTATTTGTAGATTGTTAGGGATAGTGATAGTCTATGTCTTCTCAATATTCCTTTATTTGTTTTGCAGGTTTGACAATACAAATAGTCAGTGTGCTATGTATTCTCATTCCTTTACCATGAATAATTTATTCCACTATTACTTTTATAGGAATTATTAATGGACTTTGTTCTATTGATAATTGGTAGTATTTTCTCTTGTTTACAAATGTGTATTTAATGGAACGGAAGAACTATCTCAAATATTAAAAACATAACATGAGGGAGATGCTCCTTTAAGGAGAGGAAAATCATTTCTTTCCATAATGATTTATCCAACTGTTGCAAAGATTTGTCGCGGCCCATTAGGAAAATTTGTGAAGAAAGCATAGTGACCAATTCGTTCGCTAATAGAGATGACTGTGTATACATATATATGCTAAATACTAAAATATTTAAAATTAACAATAAAACTAAAATTTTGATGGATTTTTTTTTTTTTTTGAGAATAGTTCGTTCTCTTTGGCTGGGAGCCAAGGACTGAGGGGTTTCCATTCCACCAAATTCGCCCGGGGCACCATCCCGGCCTCATCCCTTATCAGATGTCTTCACAATATTTGAACCCTGGTGGGCTCAATGAGAACCATTGAACTTCACCAGTCGACCAATTCATAATTGACAGATTTTGATAGATTGATATAAATTAATTATTTAATATGTGAAGATCTATTTTCTATGAATTGATTAGTCTTAAATACATGTACACATCTCAAAGTCTTAAGTATATCCTATCCCATTATTTAAAAAAAACATAGTATGAAGGTCCTTAAAGATCAAATATTTTCTATCAATTGATTAGTCTTAAATACATGTACACATCTCAAAGTCTTATTATTGTTCTTGATAATCTTACCTCTTTAAGAATTTTTTAAAAACAAATCTACCACTGAGAAAACTTCTCAAATACAAGTCTATCACTGTTTTTGTTTAATTATTTTTATTTTTGTCAACCACAAATCAGCACTCCAGGAAAATCTCATGTAAATAATGTGATACATCTAAAAAAATCTCTACTTGAAGTTCCCTCATTGTCTTGCGATACTTATAAGAGGTATAGGAGATATGTAGGAGATGAAAAAATACTTATCTGAAAACTACTCATCAAACGAATCTCCTCGTAACCCTTACCATAAGGGTTGCCATCCAATATCCTTGAATTGCATTTTGCAATGCTTGACGCTCTTTATGATAAGTTGTTGAGATTATCTGACCAAACTGACTTATAATATGACTCCCTTCTCTCTTACTAAACACTCCTAAGAATCGATATAATATTCTCTTTTAAATTTTAAGTCTTCACATTTAATCCATAAGAAAATTTATGAGAACGTGTTCTAGGATTAATTAAGCTACACAAATTCTAATAAAATAATACAAACGAAGGGTAATTTCGGGAAGCAAGCCCATCACATTGTAAACCAATATAATAATTTCTCCACCTGCTCGTGATGTTGAAGGCTTAACACGGCTCTCGTATGCAATTAATGTAAATCAATATTGTAATCCCAGAAATGAGTTGGTTTCGTTTAAAGGAACAACAAATATTTCTCAATGGTACATTTTACACAGCCAAAAACCAATGTTAATAAGTTATTTAAAGAAACTGGAAAACATAGATAACGAAAGATGGTCCAAAATTGTGATGAAAGGGGGTTTGAACTGCAGGAAGTCTTCTTCCTTGGATGAAACAAAACATAAAATGGTTGTGCAAGTGGAACATCGAGCTACATGATAGCCCGAATACTAATATGGAAATAAAGAAGTTTGTCATGGGTAAATTTCAAGCTGCCATGTGGTCTAATAATATGGGCCAAAAAAAGATGCACTATATAGAAATGTTCAGCCCTTCCCGCGAACATGGAGATAAAGCATATCTAGGGGCTGCTATTAAAGGTAAGCCTAGCGTGTTGGTGGCTCAGTTAAGAACGGGCTCACATCATCTCAGATGCGAGACCGGTGGATGGAAAAGACCCAAAGATGAGTGGAAGGAGAGGATTTGCAAGTTTTGCGAAAAAGGTGCAATGAAACTAAATGGCACTTTCTCTTCCAGTGCACGGCTTATGATGACATTTGAGTTCAATACGGTGACATCCTGAAAAAGGGCAACAGGTACAATCTATTTGAGGAGGATAAGATCAAGCAGACAGCTAGTTTGATTATCAAGATTCACAGCAGGAGATCAGATATGGAAAAGTCTAAGGAGTTAGTTTAGGGTTGTGATCCATGGTCCCTTAGATTGTTGGTCTCGTGGACGTCATTAAACCTCTTCATTCATTCATTCATCAACAGACAAAAATTAATATACCACCATCTATACCCGAAAACGTCTTTCTCAAATGGAGATCCTTACAAAGAATTCATATGGAAAGAATTAACTTTTTGTCGTCTCTACTCAGTCAAAAATGTCTTCATATTTGATGTTTATTCGAAATTTCAGTTTCAACGAACACTACTGGTCCACTTCAGAGCCAGGTCCACATTTTTAATCAATTAATCTAATATCGATACTATAATCCAAGAACTGAATTTCTATCATTTGCAAGGAAAAGTACACGGAACAACCAAACTTCTCAGTAGTATATTCTTCACAGAAGAAAAAATTCTCCCACCAAAACATAAATTACCACTATCTATGCCCTCAAATTTATTCATTATACTGAAGCAAATCAGGATAATGCTTTATCAAAAGTCAAGCATTACAAAGAAACAACTTTCTGCGGTCACTCATACACTACCACATGCCTCCCCACCCCACAAGTGCCTAAACATCAGAAAAATAAACCTTTAGGAGAGAATATTATTATTGAATTTATGCTGCATTAAATAAATTCCAAGAAATGTTTTTTTATCATATTCTTGAGAAATAACAACCGACATCATCATTATTATAACTTGTACAGCTGAAAACCTCGCTCCTATCAACAAACTATCAACAAATGTGGACATAGCAACAACCCTCGAATTTGCCTTACAACAGGCAATTTTAGACTCTTCCCTCAAATGCCAATATGTAAAAAGAAAATATTAAACCAACCCAATCAGAGGGTAAATACATTTTTCCCAGATTCCACCTTGATAGGAGAAGTTGCTCCATCACATAAAAAGAAATCAACACGAGCATTTATATGTGATGGCATAACTTTGTGTGGTCAATTCTACTCCTCTCTGAGTTCTATATGCTGCAGAAAAGAAATCCCGATGAAGATAATATTTTGGACCTCCCTCTATTCACCTAAACTTAAAAATTGGATTAAAGTTATAATACCGCAATTTATTGTATACAACACGTTTTCCCATATCAGAGCTTCTAAATTAAAAAACTAGGTAACTATTTTTAGCAAACTACAGAAACTAAATGCAAAGCAATTTCATCCACACAAAGCAAAGACAAACATCAAATTATACAGCCACGTGAGGAAGTCCAGAGACACCAAGAAGTTCAACCATTTTATTCATAAACTCATTCACATACACAGTGAAAAGCTTGCTACCTTGATCATCCATTGCCAAGATCATCTCTCTGCCCCACATCCATATTAATTCATCCCAACAATAACCCCCTCAGAACTCACTGTAAAACATTGTAAATACCTACTAGCCATTTGAAAATTCAGATAGGTTATATTTGATTCACATCTTAAGTCAAAACTTACCAAAGGTGCAACTAACTAGGGACCCCTCAAGCAGATATCGTAAGTACAAGCAACCAGTGATTGAAAGAGCTCAAGCAAGTAAACTATAACATATCACACAGAAATGGAGTAGAGACCATTCTGATTTCCTTTATCTTTATTCCTTCCTCATGTTTGTTTTTGCTTAGTTTTTTTTTAATTTAAATCAAAGCTTCAGTCAAATTAATAATGACTGCAAGATATCTTATGGAGATAAAGCCATGTCTGCCTTGATTCAAACTACTAGAACTTTTCTTTCAAGTTCATCTGAACACACAACAACACAGACATCATATGAGTCTTAGAAAAAAAAACTCAACATTTGAAGGTGAATTTGAGAATGAACAGTATGTCAAATGCCTGTCACTCTTCAACTACAGGGATTACACAGCATAATATTAACTAGTCACAGGACTACAAAAATCATTTTCCCCATCTCCTACAGACCTACACTAACTATTTCATGTTCAGAGAGAGAATTCCTTTAAACTAGTTTTCTAATCAAATTTAGAAAATATAAACTAAGTTACGGGTTCTGATGTGGGTACGAGAACCCTGTGGAAAATTTTTTTGGGGGTTTGGATGCGTATGGGTACATGTGTCTATAAATATATAACGCACCCACACCCGCACTGCAGGAGGTGCATCCTGCAACTTGGAAAATAATTTATAAATGATAAATCACAAGAATATCACAAAAATGCCACACCTATCCAAGCTCTGCCGCTACAGAGCTAGACATAACAGCCAATTCTGCAAATATGAACTATTGTGGTGCAGGAGCACCCAGGCATACGAACAATCAGCACCCCCAAAATAATGTTTTATTTGTTTTGTTTTAATTTTGGTTTTGTTTGACATTTCTTATTTCAGTAATAAATGCATTGGGCAGATGTAAAGCCAAACTCCACAATCTTGTGAACATCCTCCAAGCCTGTGCCAAAATACGGAGGCATAAACCTGGCATGCAAACTATTTGACGGAATGCATCATCATTATGCGGGCTAATTAATTGCAATGTTGGAGGATATAACAAAATGAGTTTGTAGCAAATACTTTAAAAAAAATGCCATCAACAGGCGGAAGGAACCGTTTTGTTTCCAATCCAAGGTTGAAACATTGATAAAAATTGTAAAGAAATCCGCTATGGGAAACGAAAGAGCAAGGGATATCTCTTTGTATTCCTAAAAACGGTTTCCAGTAGCGACTCAAAGGAGAGGTGTGCGCACAGGAAGAGGATTCCCTTGAAGCTGTACAGAGAATTGTGAAGGGGCAGTGCACTTAAGAGGCTGCGAACGCAAAGAACGGGAGGGCGGGTTCTGCGCCATCAATGGAGTGATTGTAAGGGTGGAAAAAGAGCTGGAAAATCCAGCGTATTCAAATTCTGAGGCTAAGAAGGACCTACGGTGGCATTGGACAATAAAAAATCAGAAAATAAGGGAAAAAGTGGTGTAGGCACAGAGCTTGGTCTGGAGAAAATTGACTATTGCTGGCTATGAAAGACATCGACCTCCAATTTCAAAATATGGCGGTAGGAATCAGTTCCACAGAAACATAGTGAAATTTGGTAGTAGAGATTTTGGAAGAAATTTTGTAAGTGCATGTCCCTTGTAGTATAAATCAGTTATATCTGCTAACAGGATAATTTGAAATCACTGTGGACTGTCTATGTTTGAACACAGATTGGTTCAGTGGAATCTTGAATAAAAAATTATCTTTTAATCTGCATATTTATCTGTACTTGTGTTGAAAAGGTGAAGAAGCCCATCCATTTGAAAATTTGTGATCGAAATTGGTTTTAGTTTGAGATTTATCGTTTTCTTTTGCATCATATTGAGGAATCCCATAACATTTCAACATGCCCTACAACTACCATCCAATACCTGCCAGACAAATGTATAACACAAGAAAGAAAAGAACAGTTACCTTGTATCTGAAAACACCATACTCTGTTTGAAGTTTGAACTAATTGTGAAGGAAGACATATGCAAATGACATGTATTAAGATTTTGCATATATTTTGGTACTAAATCGCATAATTCATTGCACTTGGTGAAAGGAATGCTTTCGAAAAAGTATCTCTGCTGATTTAAGCAACTAGAACCTTCATTGCCTTGCACTCAGTAGTCACTATGAGAAAAATGCATTTTAGAGGTTCTATTTCACATTTCACAGCATTTGAAACCTATTCTGGCAAAAATGGTCTTCTAAAACATATTGTCAAAAAAATTGTTTATGCTAACTTTCATTCTCCTGATATCTTTGAAACAGATTCATGGTGCTAGTCAAATATTTTGACATAAATATACTATGTTGCTGGTTCATGGGTATCTCCAGTTCAAACCCAGCTTGAGGTCCCAGTTCGATCTGCTGTGGGTCTGGACAGGGTTCTGGCCCCAGCCTGTGGGTCTGGCTCAACCAAACCCGAGCAAACCTGGGACAAATTTTGTCCCTAAAATGTGAATTCACCGAATTTGACACATGTTTTTGAGAGCAGTAGATTGCGACAAAGAAATGAAGGATGGTGCATTTATTGCTAACATTCTTTCTCAAGTCATTGAGGAAGTTGGCCCTCTAATTATGTGCCTTATTTAATTCAAGATTTTGAGATTGGTAATGGACTTCCTGGTAACTGATGCTAAGAAGGAAAAACAAATTAAAGATCGTATTGTTAGAAAAAGTAAATGAAAATGAGACAAATCAGTTATTTTGGAAAAAGCTTCATCATGGTCCAGATAATCTGAAAGGTTTTGTGAATTTCTTAGATATAACGATGGAAAATTATTCAAGTCGTGAGAGGACATTCACAAGAGCAGAGACGAGGTTAATTCTTCATGGGATAAAGTTAACAGGAAAAATGACAAGCAGGAAGATTAATATGGAACAATCAATTGTAGTTCGAGTCCATTCATTTGAAACCTGCACACAGACCTTCCAATAAGAATCGACATTAATATTACTTGGAAAATAAGGACGCCTGCTTTCTTTTCTGTTCTTACATTTTTATAACTCCTTGTCACTATTCTATGCTAGATGCATGCCTATAAAACTCAGCATTCTAAATTGTTCTGGTAGTTCTTCAGTTTTAAGAATGTTGATGCTAAGTTTATATCTGTTTAGCTACAATGGTTGTTTAACCAAAGAAAATGTGTCTATAGTTATAACATAGAATAGATATAAATTTATTGGCATATTATATTATTAAGTTCATAATCATCTATGTTCCACTTAGCCCCAGAACAGGGGTCAGGAGGAAAGCTTTTGAGGATGGTAGACCAAGAACATTGATTTGGGGATGGCAGCTCAGGGGAGTCTGGGGGCATTCATGTCCAAAATTTTATCGCCATTTTTTCTCCACCACCAAGTCCTCACTATTTTAGTATTTCTAACCAAATCTTCATTCTTCAAAAAACTAACAAGCAAGCTATAGAATCTGACCGTCCTAAATGATGAAAGCTATGCAATTCTTATAGCTTGTTTTGAGTGTTTAGGATGTGGGTGAAGCCCATTGGACTATTTGAATTAAGCTTAGTGGCAAAACTTTCAAAAAAATGTATTTTCTAGCTAAAAAGTACTTTTTATATGCTAGATGTGGGGGACAGCTGCAAGTTTCCAAGACCTTCAACATCCCCATTGGGTAGGTCACCCTAGATACATACCCTCTCTAAGGGAGACGACACAAAGACATCTCCTCCTTGGTGGCACTAGCAGTGGCTCTCTTAAAGTAATATTGTAATATTTAGTCTATAATGGTCACCTGCAAGATCTGCACAAGATGTTAAATAAAGGGAAGGTCTTCTTCCTAAAAAATATGGTTTTCTAAATCATTATGCACGAGAAGATAGTTTCTCTAGAATATTTGATGAAGGTCAAAAACACTCGCAATCAAATGTAGGCCATAGGTTGCAAGATGGATGAAGTTATAGTGGTCATAGCATTGAAAAGCTTACCACAAGCATATGAACATTTTATTGAGACACTAAACATCAAACCTATCAATGATGACTTGAAGTTTGAAGATTTATGCAACGAGCTCCTGCAGCAATAGAGATAACACGGAGTGAGGAAGAGATCTATGTAGCCAAGGACAAAGATAAAGGCAAGTTACCTCAAAATAAAGGTCAAGGGAATAATGAAAATATGTAGAAGAATCTAAAAAAGTATCACATGTCACTATAGTGGTAAACTTCGTCAATGAAGAATCGTTGCAAAAAGAGGTTGTCTGAAAAGAAATCCATCCCAAAAGGGCCTCCACAAAAGGCTCAAGTCACAAAGCATTCTGAGCAGGAGTCAGTCTTCTATACTTTCATGGCCAAAAGACCAGCAGATCAGTCAAATTATTTTGTGTGGTGAATCAATTCTAGAGCATCTTGACATTTCACTCATAAAAAAGATTGGTTCAAAGGAAAGGAGTACACATTTGTCGACAAAGGAAATGTTCAAATATCTTTTGAAGAGAAAATTCCCATTTTTCCCAATGTGTACTATGTCCCAAGAATGGAGCACAATTTGCTCTTTGTGGGTCAAATTATGTGCCATTGTCCCGATTCAGATGTCATATTTAGCAAACACAAATGCTATATTGCTGACAAGGAATCCAAGCAAACCATATTTTTTGGTATTTAATAAGCCCCAGGATTTTGTGGATAGGTATATGGTCTGGGTGCTTGCTTCATGCCATATAGAAGTTTGATAGGTATTTGGTTTGACAAGGATTCCAAAGAAGTCCTTCAAATCCAAATTTGTACATGAAAAGCATAGCCAAAGATCATTGTACTGGGCATTTACATAGATGATATCATCATTACAGGTAGTGAGGCACATTTCATTGAATAAACCATATGGAATTTGAGTAAAGCTTTTGACATGAATAACTTAAGCCTACTACATTGCTGCCTATGTGTAGAAGTTTGCAAACAAGTGGTGGAATTTTTATTTCTCGATCCAAACATGTCAAGAGTTTGCTTAATAAGTTTAGAATGACAGATTGCAAAATCTTGTCTACACCTACCAAGAAAGGGTTGAACCTTTCAGCCCAAACTAACTAACAGGCAATAGATGAGTTATCATCTAAGCAACTAGTTGGCAGTCTTATGTATCTTACAGCCACTCAACCTGATTTGAGCTATGTTGTAACACCCTCCCCAGAACATTGGGTTGCAGCAATGTGTGTGGTGAGTTATGTGAAGGGGCCACTTGACTTTGGTATTTTGTATAGCAAAAGCAAAGATCCTAGGCTAGTTGGGTTCACCAATTCATATTAGGCAGCTTCTATTGATTTCAGACAATCCACTTTTAAATATGCTTTCAATCTTGATGTGAAAGCAATCATATGGACCGGCAAGAAGCAACAAGCATTAGATATTTCCTCAATAGAAGCAATGTATTGAAGAATAGTTAAAGCAACAACGTATGACGTAGTATGGCTTCAAGGGTGCTTTTTGTTAATGTTTAGTAGCTAGATTGAATTCTAGCTCTCATTATTTTAATTAAGGACAATTAAATAATGGATTAATTATTTATTTTGAAGAAATAAATAAATAACTTATTATTTAATTAGGAGAATTAAATAATATATTGAATTGGGGAGATTATTTATTTAATCTGGAAATTAAATATATATTGGAGAATTAAAATAGAAAGTTAAATATTATTTATGGATTGATTATTTATTTAATTAGGAAAATTAAATGCAGAAATGGAACGCGGTAACGGCTATGGCGGCAAAAGCTATGGTGGTACCGGTTTTGACAGAGGTAGAATCAACTTTGGGACACAGACAGGGTTGCGCTCAACGCAATTGAACCAAAATAGTCTGTTTTGGGCTACGAACAGAAACAAAGGGCTTATGGGTTTTCAAAGAAATGGAGAGTCAAGCAGAGGATGGAATGACAGATTTTATGGCCCTTTCAACAACTTTAGGTCTCAAGAGATTTCTAGAGGAAACAGACCCAACTTGTGAGCAAGTTGGAACCCACCGAGACAAGATTCGTCAAGGATCCCAAGCAATGGTTGGAATGGAAGGAGAAGGGATAACTATATCCCTCCATATTGGAAGCGAAATGTATTCCAAGGACCGCCCAATAACTTTCAGTTCAAACAGATTGAAGCTAAGTTTTGGCGCCCTAAAGGCTCTGGTGTTCCCAAGCCCATTGTCAACACAGTCCCAACCACTGAGAAGGCAACAAATGAGGTAAGATAGCACCATTCTCATAAGAACATCCTCTGTTTTATTAATAATACACATTGGGAAGAATCTGTTATTAGGCTTCAAGAAAAAGCCTTTTTCATGAAATGGTTAGGCCCATGGCCATCCCTAGCTAAAATTCAAACCTGGATAGAGGGTAACTGGGAGGGAGATTTTGGACTCAAAACTCTTACCAATGAGTTCCTTTTAGTGGTGTGCCCTACAAAACAGGATAAGGATTGGATCTTGAAAGGAGGACCGTTTACATTAGAGGGGAAAGGCATTTACATCCGGGACTGGAAACCTAACTTCAACCTAGACAGAGAAGTTGAAGATATTGCAATCTGGTTAAAACTTAGAAACCTCCCTTGGGAATATAAAAATGAGAAGACCTTGGAGATTATTGGTAATAGTTTAGGGGAATTTTTATTGTCTGAAGAGGTGGTGGATAGAATCTGACATTAGAAGCAGCTAAGGTAAACATGAAAGGCAAAGGGCTAGAAGACAACAACAATGTCGAATGGATCAAGATGATGGAATTAAGTAGGACTCAACAACCCCCATGGTCGATCCACTTTGAAGAAGATATGATTGTTAACAGGGTTTCAGAGGTTGAGGTTGGATCCAAAGTGTTAACTAGCCAAGACACCTCCGAGCACATTTGCAGGTTCGCAACAGAACCTATGGTTACCTCTCAAAGAGGAAACACAGACAGTCCAATGTCAACTCAAGAGGTTAAAGATACACCTCGGTCTCCCTTAGAAGACATTGCATTAGCAGGGGTCAATCATTCAGAGAACTGTGCTTAAGTAGTAGGTAATAGTGCCTGACACAATGGAGGAAAATCAACACACCCCCAAATGTTTTGGGCCAATGACAGTGGATAGAAGTTGTAAACCTGACTTCAATGAGAAGGGAATTTATCAATCTGCTATTGCAGACCTTGCACTAGATGAAAGAGTCAATCATCTCTTAGACCATTGCATAGATATTCAGATTTCTCCTATTAAAAATCTGGAAAGCGTAAAGGACTACAGCAGATCTCCTTCAAAGATTCTTGGCCCCAACCCCTTAAACAACGCTCTCCACTCTACTGAATTTGAGGCTCTGACTTTCAGGTCTTCTCCTACTCCACAAGTGATGAATTTAGTTGCTCCAAAGTCTGCTCTTAACCTAAGGATATCTTCACATGATAGAGGTCAGTTGCTTCCATTCAATTCTAGATGTTCTGAACCAAATTCAAGATGCCCAGGACAAGTCCACAACTAAGGATGAATTGAATGGGGCTGAGTGTGACCTCCAGGAGGGGCAAATATCCCCCATCAAAAATATGGAATGTTCTTTCAATGAAGCACGGGATAGTGGAGATAATTTGTTGGACACCTCTTCCAACTTAAGCTACTACAGTGATGAGGGAGGGGATGACTATCTAGGTTCAAAGGACACCCTTAATGTTCTTGAGCAAAGGGGTTTGCATCAATCTAAGTCTAAACTAAAGAAACCAAAACTAGGGGAGAAGAGAAGACGGGGGCCTAAATCCACAAAAGAAAAGTTGGAGCAGGATGGTTGCGCGGCAGACCAAACAAAATTGTTGAGATCAGGGAAAGGCTATGCCTTTTCCCAGCAGCAATGAGGCTCCTCTCATGGAATGTCAGGGGCTACAATGCCCCTGATAAATCTCGTTTGCTCAAGAGAGGCCTTGATCAAGCAAGAGCAAATATAGTTTTGCTTCAAGAAACCAAACTCAAAAATGATGACATTGCGTTGTTCCATAAGAAGTTTGTTCGGTGGAAAGGTGTGTTCTCAGAAGCTATTGGTGCCTCTAGAGGCCTCGGTATTTTATGGGATGACAGTGCTGTGGATGTTGTCCTGCTCAACCAAGCTTCAAATTGGCAATGGATTGAGGTAACCTCCAAACAACTACTCTCTAGATTTTATGTTTTCAATATCTATGGTCCCAACAACCCTACTGAAAAAGAAGCTTTATGGAAGGTTTTGACTAATTTCCTAGATGAAAGAAGAGATGGCGTCTTCATTTTAGGCGGGGACTACAATGCCATTTTAAGTCCTAAGGAAAAGAAAGGTGGAAGAGGCTGGCAGAGTAAAAGCCAAAGAGACTTTACAGACTTTGTTTTAGATTATGGTCTGGTAGAACTAGACTTTCGATCAGGTGACTACACATGGACTAATAGGAGAAGTGGTTTCCTTAATATAGCTGAGAAACTAGATAGATTTTTTTATGGTGGGCAATTGGGAAGATCATGACTGGTTATGTTCAGTAGACATTTTACCGATTACAAGTTTAGACCATTATCCAATAATATGCAATATTCAAGAAGATTCAGCCCCTGAACGATCCCCTTTTAAGTTTGAGGCTATGTGGCTCAGAGCTAAGGATTTTTATATTAACATTGAGCATTGGTGGATGAATGCTCCAACTGTGGAAGGTAATAAATCTTTCATTTTCTTTAAGAAACTCCAATATATTCTCCAGTATATTAAGGAACAACTGAAACTTTGGAATAGGGATGTCTTCAGAAATATTTTTGTGGAAAAGCTCAAGTTAGAAAAAAGTTTACAACTCCTCAATGAGCGAGTGATTGATTTGGGCATGGATGAATTCATGTATTTAGAAGAACAGTCTCTCCTAAAAAATTATAAAGAAGTGCTGGCTAGGGAGGAGATTTATTGGAAACAAAAATCCCGGGAGAGATGGTTGAAAGAGGGGGACAGAAACACCAAGTTTTTTCACAAATTAGTCAAAGCAAGAAGGGTTCGTAATAAGATTTTTACTATTGAAACTGCGGATGGTGAGGTTATCAATGACCCAAAGAGAATCAATCAGCATGCGGTAGAGTTCTTTCATAACATCTTTACACAACAACAAAACTTTGGTTATGAGGCTGAAGGGCTGCTTGATCTCATTCCAAACTGTATCTCAGAAGCCCAGAATGATATGCTTATGGGTCCAATCTCAGAAGCTGAAGTTAAAGCTGCCTTGTTTGGATTGGGCGGGGACAAAGCCCCGAGCCCTGATGGTTTCCCTGCTCTTTTCTTTCAAAAGACTTGGAACATCATTGGTGAGGAGTTATGGCAAGTTGTTGAGGAATCAAGGGCTGGAGGCTTTATGCTTAAAGATTTTAATAATACTTTTATTACATTGATTCCAAAAAAATCTGATTCTAAATCTTTTGATGACTACAGACCTATTGCTTTGTGCAATACTGCTTATAAACTTATTGTCAAAGTGGCAGCTAATAGGCTAAAATGTGTTTTGGGAAATATTATCTCTGAAGAACAAAGTGGATTCACCCCTAATAGGTTGATCTTTGAAGGCATTATAATTGCCCATGAAACTGTTCATACAGTCAAGTTTGCTAAAGTGAATAGGATGATGATTAAATTGGATATTAAGAAAGCCTATGATAATGTTAATAGAAATTTTCTTCTTAGTGTTCTTAAGAGGTTTGGGTTTTCAGATGGCTAGGTGAAATGGATAGCACGCTGCATTAACACCCCAAGATTTTCTATAATGGTCAATGGCAGCCCTCAGGGTTTTTTTGAAACCTCCAAAGGTATCAGACAGGGGGATCCTATTGCCCCTTTTTTATTTATCATTATGATTGAGGTCTTGGGCAAATTAATTACTAAAAGAGGATGGAAAGCAGCTGGAAAGGTGTAAAGATAGCTGAAGGTGTGGATTCCTCTACGAACTTGCAATTTGTGGATGGCAACTTTCTCCTAGGTGTGGCTTCAATTGATGAGGCTCGAGTCATAAAAGCAACTTTAGATAGCTATAGCAGGACTACTGGTCAGTGTGTCAATTGGCACAAATCTGAGATCTATTTTTTTAATACAAATAGAAATGTTCAAGCCCAGATTAGTGAGATTTTGCAAATCAAAACAAGAATGTTACCGGACAAATATCTTGGTGTGCCTTTGTTTGATGGTGCCTCAAATCCTCAACTATGGAAAAACCTTATGGACTCATGCTTTAAAAGGATGGAGGGTTGGAAAAGCCGATGGCTTACCTCTGCAGGCAGGATTCTGCTTCATCAAGCGGTCATATCTGCTATCCCTATTTACTCTATGAGCTGCTTCAAAATCCCTCATAAAGTTTTAGATGCTATTATAAGGAGAATGAGGAAGTTTTTCTGGAATGGAGCTGAGGAAGGGGACAAATGGCCTCTCCTTGCTTGGGATAAAATTTGTAAGAGAAAGTTCAATGGTGGAGCTGGGTTGAAAGATTGGAGGAAAATGAATTTGGCATTGGGGGCTAAATTGGTGTGGAATATGTGCAGCCAACCAGACAGCTTATGGGTCAAAATCTTTAAGTCAAAATACCTAGACTCCCTCAATGATGAAAGGATCCTCACCATTGTCAATCCTCCTAAAGGCTCTGCAATTTGGAATTTTATTTTAGATTGCAAACATGTCATCAAAAGGCATGTTTCATGGCATGTGGGCAATGACACAAAAGCATTATTTTGGGAGGATTTGTGGAACAGCCACCCAATTTTAAAAGAGGATAGATAGATAGATAGATAGATAGATAAAAAATTTACATCCACGAGGCTAAACATAGCCTATGGGACAGCAAGGCAACCTAGGCTGACTTCAGTAACTTGGTACGTTTCCTGTGCAAGTTGATGATGAGCCCACCTAACTTCTCAATGTACTCCTCGCTGAATATGTTATGCCAAGAACTATCCGATATCGTATCCGCAAATTTATTCTAAAGTGTGATTATTTAGAGTGCAGGAATTCTACTCTCGGTCCTAATTGGCACTGGAAATGTTTAGATGATCTCAACTTAACAGCTCAACATAAGACCCTAATGGGAGAATTGTTTCAGAGAGGAGTTTTGTCAGAACAAATCAGAATGAGAAGTTGATTTGGTGTCGAGCTAAAAGCAGGCAATACTCAGTGAAGCTCGGTTATTTATCACAAGAGGAGGAAGATCTTCTCCTTTGGCCCACCAATTTACTATGGGATAAGCATTGCTTGCCTAAAGTTGGTGCCTTTGCTTGGTTGGCTGTGCACAAAAGGATTCTGACTGTTGAAAGAAGGAAACGGTTTGGGCTACAAGGACCAACGAGATGTGTTTTGTGGAAGTCAGCATCGGAAGATGTTGACCATCTGCTCATACAGTGCCCATTTGCAGAGGAATGTTGGATTATGATTAAGAAGAAGCTGAATTGGATTGGGCTCATGCAGCATGGGGTTAAGGAAGTTTTTCAAAGTTGGCCGGTTCCACTAAAAACTAAAGCCTTGTCGGGGTTATGGAAGGTATGCCACTCTATTGTTATATGGGACCTGTGGAAGGAGCGTAATAGGAGGATCTTTCAAGGAAAGGAAAGATCCATCCTCAGCATTAAGTCAAGCATCATTACAACTATTGAAGAAACTATGAAGGTTGTTCTTCTCTCCGCTTCTGGGAGTCATGTGTATACTAAGGAAGACAGGTTGCTCCATTATAATTGGCCGAGTTTGAAATTTCGTAATGGGAGTGTTAAGATATTACTGCACTTACTAAAGCTAGAAAAGAGTTGAAATGGACAAAGCCAGACTAGGTGTGGTTTAAAATCAACTTTAATGGCGCCTCAAAGGGAAACCTTGGACCCTCAGGTGCAGGCGTGGTGATTAAAGATTGGAATGGGGTTGTTTTGGCCTTAGTAGCGCAAAGACTTAATGATGGCGCCAACAATGTAGTTGAAGCCTGTGCTGCTTTGTTGGCTCTTCAATTGGCAAAGATGATGAAGCTTCAGCGAGTTCATCTTGAAGGGGACTCACAAATAATTGTGAATGCTATCAAAAATGGCGATGTTAAGGCATGGCACCTTCTTAATATTTTGGAGGAGATCTCTCTTATCCTTCATTCTTTTCCTGATTTCAAAATTAGCCATGTTCGTAGGGAAGGCAATATGGAGGCGGACGTTGTTTCTATATGGGCCACGAGCCTTGAGCATATCAATGTGGTTTTCTCGGAGTTTTTCTCTTCTGATTATATGACCCTCTAAGTGTGTCTTGTGATACAGGTTCTTGTTCAATTGGTTTCTCATTCTTTGCTAGCAGGTTACACCTTTTGTTTCCGCAGGTTTTATCCCCAATGCTGGCTTCTTCACTACCAGGCTTATTGCTCTTGAAAGATTAATTTTGCTGAAGTGGTATACAGAGGATGGTTTTGTCAGCCTTTGAATTATGGGTGTGATGATTGGACTTGCATTTATCATTACCCCCATTTGACAGTTTGAATGTTTCGATGAAATGCAAGTTGCTTTTAGATCACGTCAGCATATGCCTATTGATGTATGCTTCTCTGCAATTGATTTGATGTGAAGTGACTGATTACTTTCGATTCACATTTGCTTTGTTGTTGTTTTAAATCCATCCCTAGAGTTGTTTTTCCGCATATCTTCTGTAAGAACTCTAAAACAACAAAACTAGGTTGAAGGCCCGGCCAACAAAGATCGTATTAAGGGCTTGCTCAACATTAAGGATGAGACGCTGGCTCTAGCTGTCTTAGATGTTCTGGGAAGTCAATATCAACAGCGTTTTGCAAAGCGCCGCTCGAATGTAGACATCATCTCCTTGGTCATTGCATGGGCTTTGCAGTTGGGAGAAGCTGAGAGTGAGGTAAAGCGTTTAATGGAACTCCTTTTTGATAAAGAACTGTTATTAGGTTTAGAATCTTAGATTCCATCCTTGCGTGGGCTGAACCAGGTGTTGGGTTCGATTATAGTGAGTATTTCGAGGAGCTCAAGGATGGTTTCGAATATGGACCAAGAATGCTTACCAGTAGGATATTGGAAGGAAGTGGTGCCGGTTAAAGTCTCTTGTCGCGAATATCTGCAAGTAAGTGGATGAGAGGAGGAGGGCTGTTTTTGTTGTAATGCTCCGGATGATACGCGGCTAGAGACAGGGGAAAGGCTTGCTACTGCATGAAGCCTTTTATGGGAATTTTTTGTTTCCTTTTTATGATGTTGTTGGATCTATCCAGCGTTATGCATATAAAAGATTTTGAAGTCCGCGTTTTTTTGGGCAATCTCCAAAGGTGGTCGGTTCTTCAAATGGTGGAGAATTGCAGTCAAGGGAACGTTTTGTGTAGCTTTTGTTCACATGTTTGTCCCCGCGGGCGGACTAATGGCTTTTTTTGTTAAAACTGTTAAGCGTAGTTTAAGCTATATTGCCTGCTAATTGCTTCTGCGGATTTGTAAAGCCTTCGTGCTATAGATATCTCCATATCTCCATATGCAACTTCTTTTTTATCAATAAAATATATTGTTATAGACCAAAAAAAATAAATAGGAAAATTAAATAAATAATTTGTGAGTTAAAATTAAATAAATTATTTAACATAATCAGGCTATTGTATTTATAAATACAATAAAATAAATTAATAAAGGGCTGGGCCCTTTTGTATTTCCTAAAATAAAACATCTATGAACCCAAACATTTCATATAGGTCCAGACCTATATCTTGGTGCCAAGATTTGGTGACATATGATGGCCGACATCTCTAGTTAAGACGCCTATATATATGTGGCGCATCTTATCATTTACATATAACAACATTCAAGCTGATCTGAATAAATATGCGATCTGATAAAGAGTCATATACGAAGCTCTGCTCTGCCTTGGAGAATACTCTAATGCGACTGTGATCTACTGCTGAAATAGTTATCACTCTACCTTGGAGAATCTTCTGTCACATAAGCGATATACTATGATTGAAGACCGACTA
>MU224451.1:187124-198524 GCA_018584345.1 Thuja plicata
AAGGCACTTGGCTCTGATACCAATTGTTGGAATAGTCCCAAAGGATAACTGAGAGGGGGGGGGGGTGAATCAGTTATCAGCTACTTTAATTCTTTACTTACTTAGATCTCAATTAACATAAAGCAAATGCACATTCAGCTAACACAATAGAGAACACAACAATTTTGGTTACAGGGAAACCAAATAGGTAAAAACCCCGATGGGAATTAACACCCACAAAGAACTGTACTTGAGTATAATTATCCCTGTTAAGAGATCTTGCAACTCTGTTAGGAGTTGTTCTTTACAATGCAATAAGTACAGAGACCCGGTTAAAGGTCGGACCCTGTTAGAAGTCTTTTACAAGTAACCTTGTTAGGGGTGAGGACTCACTGTCCAAAAACTCACTGCTAAAATGATGAAGGCTGCAACCTTCTATATAACAGATATACACTATATCTGACAGATGAATTGTTTAAGTAGACTTGTTGTCTTGATCAGTTCCAGTGTATTGTATACTTCCACTTCTTCACATAGATCTTTTCTTGATGAATGAAATGTCTCTACTGTCCCAAAACAACGGACATTCTGTTCTGTACTTTTTCTGTCTTTTTCTTCTCATTCACACTTGGCGTTCATCAAATGAGCTACTATAAGTATCTTCTCCAAAGGATGTGATCTTCGTCGGCTCTAGGAGTCCCTTCAATACTTCTTTAGTCAACCACATCAACCACGCAACCTGATTAGAAACACGCAACTCAGACTGAATAGACATGATGCTTCACGAAGTCAGCTCTACCAAAATAACTCCAACTTCACTATTCTGATAGAACATGTTTGGCGCCTTTAGATAATTATCTTTAACTCATAACTAAACATGAATACAAACACGCATATCCCAAAGATAGGCGCAACTCAAGAAATAATGTAATTACGTCGACTCTTCACAGATAGTCTTCAATCTCTGTAACTGTCATAATTGATTAGCATAACTCAACTGAAACTTCATATCTGACTCGGCGTGAATGCACATAGCATCTAGAACATGTATACACCATGGAAATGAACACGCATAGCTCCAGAACATCTGTACTGATAATTACATATAGAACACTGTTGTATATTATATGTTGTCATCAATGACAAACATACAATCAATTATTTGCACAGAAGCAAATCTCCAACAGTTCCTGCTGTGGAATTCCAAATTCGCCGTAAAAACAGCAAAAGTCTGCCTGGGATCTTTTGAAAGAATTTGGGCAGAATTTACATGTCTGTGGCCAACTTTTGGCCGGCCCGAATCCAGACCAGACTTTTGGCCAGACTGGACCAGACTCTTGGGCTGCCAGGGAGGAATTTGGCAACATAGAGCTTAACAATGGCAAAACACATACATCTCATTTATCATGACAGACCTAAACAAAATATTGAAATTGTATTGTATGAGCAGAAATGTGCTACATGAGTGGCTTGCATATCCCAAACGTTGTCAAAATAAATTCATATCAGCATCAAAAAAATTGAACGTGATAGTCATATAGATAAACTACCTAATACTATATATTCATGAAATCTATTCTCATATAGCAGTTCAAGATATTATATTGGACATTCTATGCTTATAAAATCACAATTCAAAGGTCATGAGTGTATATACCATTCAGTACAACTTTTTTGCTGTACCTTAACTACGAAGACTTGTGAATGCTTCTCAACAAGGATATTGTATTTTATCAACGCAAATATAAAATGGTTTATCTAGGCCATAAAATCTTCTTTGGGCAATGTTCCCATGACCCAAATTCTCCAGGATCATTCAAGTTGCCCATTGCCAATGCTGTTTGAAAGTAATGATAATGTAGTGTACTTGCAGTGAATGTTTGACACTATCTAAATTGGGGAAGTTTATAAAAATTGAGCCTTGAATTCCTATCATAAATAAGAATTGTTTGTAATTCAAACCTAGTCCAAAAATGGCACATAAATCAATAGTAAAGCTTGAAAAAGCAATACGAATACCATGTTAATAAGAATCACACTTGCAGGAACAAGAAGCAGCTCTTAAGTAACACCAAACAGAGCTTCAAAACCAAGACACCATCTGCTGTGATCCGCACCACGACGAGTATACAGAGAGTATACAGGGGATATACACTAAATTGTTAGAATCTAAATGTATCAATGTGAAAGCACTATTAAAATGATTCATCTATACCAAAAAAAAAGACGATGCCCAAGAAAAGTAATAGAACTGGTACAGAAAAGCATTTCAATCTGTTTTCTATACATCAAATACTCAAGAAGGAGATGTATGGTTGTCTATCTACCACCACCTACACCTCTGTCATCTATCTGTCTAATGATACATTGATGTAGATACATATTACAGTCTTCGACAAAGCCATTAAGGTTAAAGAACCATGATAAAATTTGAAACATGTGTGCTTCTATAACACTCTTAGCCTTCCTTAGCACTGAAATTAAAAAGACATCAAAACGTATGAGCAAAATTTGTCAGACAGAAACACAAAATACTTTATCATATTTAACTTAGGGGGAGATCCAATAGAAACAAAAATCCACAATCAAATGGCTGCAAAAGGGAGACAGAAACAGAAACAAAAAAATCTTTCCTATAACCTATAAACTTAGAAGACGAGAATTTCATCTCCAAGCTAAAATCAGAAGATGGAAGAAACAAAAATTAACAATCAAATGGCTGCAAAAGAGGGACAGAAACACCAAATGCTTTCTTACAACCTATAAACTTAAGATGTGAATTTCATCTCCAAACTAAAATCAGAAGATGGAAGAAAGCCCTCAAATTCTCCTTGGTCTCATTGTGGGCAAATATGCTCTTAGAGGGTAGTGAGTAGTACCTTGATAAAAATGAGATCTTTATAAACCATAGTCCTAACCTAATTAGTCAAGCGAATAATGATTATGTTATGAGGGGGATAACTACTAATGATGTCTAGATTGCTCTTTAGATATGGCAGGTGAAAAGCTCATGAATCTAGCAGTTTCCCTACTCTCTTCTTCCAACGCTTGAGGGGCCTCCTATGTGAAGAGAGAGTAGATATTGTAGGGGAATCAGAATTCCAGATCTATTCTAAAACCTCTCAATGCTACTTTACTCATTCTTATTCCCAAGAGACAGGAGGCTAATATTGAAGATTTTAGACCCTCTATTTTGTCTAATACAATATATATAATCATCTCCAAGGTCGCTTCCAACAAACTTAAATGTATTCTTGTGGATATGATCACAGAGGAACGAGGTAAGCAAACCACTAATGGTATCATCATTGCTCATGAGTTGCTTCACTCCTTATAGGTAGAAAAAGAAAAAGCATATTCCTAAAGTTGGATGTCTATATAGCTTACAATAGACTTATTTGGAATATGTTGTATCAAATTTTGGAGAAGTTTGGATTAATCCATGATTGGAGGACTCGGGTCGAAAGCAACTACTCCTCAACAAGCTTCTTCATCTCACTCAACAACTTAGTTGAAGGTCACTTTCAAGCTTCTTGGGGGCAACGACAAGGAGATCCCCTTTCTCCCTACTTGTTTGTAATTATCGTGGAAATGCTACACAAGGTGATTGGAGCACTCAACACAAAAGGGGATATGAAAGGGTTGTGAGCCTCCCAAAAAGGAACAGATTTCTCTCACCAACAAATTGTCAATGACACAATGCATTTTGCAACTCTACTGAGTAAGGAATGCATGGCTATTTTAAGACATAAGAGACTATGAACAAGCTTAAAGTCCAAAATTAATAGGGAGAAATCTACAATCTTTTGTATAAACATAAAAGATCACAAACAGACCTCTATTTGTAGATTCTTGTCCTTCAAACGAGGATTACTTTTTGAGGTGTATCTCAAATTTCCACTATTTGCAAGGTGGAACAACAAACGACTTTGATCTTTGATTCTAGAGAGGTTATTTTCCAAGCTCATAGTATTTGTAAATTTTATATGTTACACCCCAAAAGTATCATCTCCAAAATCACCTATGCCATGAGGAACCTCCTTTAGAAAGGAGATGAGATGTTGCAAAATTCCACTTGTTCCATGGACGGAGTTTTATAAAGATAACAAGTCTAGTGGTCTAAGCATCATGCACACTTTTGTATCAACTAGACCTCAAGATTTATATCTAAGAAAGTGACTTTGAGAATTAATGTATTATAGGAAAAATACTTGTTTGGTGATAATCTTTTGACCTTCTCAAGAGAAATGATTTGCCTAAAGGATTTTCCTAAGGGAATGAAGGAGGTCAAGCAAGTAATAGGTCTATTCAACTTCTCTATAATTTAGAACAGCTGAAACACTTCATTTTGAGAAGATATTTGGATCTCTATAAAAATGCTCAATGGAAATACTTGCCTTCACCCAAGGAACAATCTACATGGTACTTTTAGGAAGTGAAAATCTCCCCCTTTTTGAGGGTGCTTAAGATAAGCATGGGAAGAAGCTTGCCTCTATTATCCATAATCTCCAGCCTATCAAGAGCCAAGAGGAGGATGGGACCTAAAGAGGGCTATACATCCTCCATATTTCAATTAAAATAGGATTTGTCTTTCTAATAACTAGCCAATGGAAAATATCTTTCTCTAGAGTGCCTACCACTCCAAGATGCTCAAGTGGTACTTTTAGGAACATGACTAGCCAACAACAAATATCCTTCACCCAAGGAACATCTACATGGTACTTTTAGGAAGTGAAAATCTCTCCCCCTTTTTAAGGGTGCTTAAGATAAGCATGAGAAGGAGCCTGCCTCTATTATCCATAATCTCCAGCCTATCTTGAGCGAAGAGGAGGATGGGACCTAAAGTGGGCTATACATCCTCCATATTTCAATTAAAATAGGATTTGTCTTTCTAATGACTAGCCAACGGCAAATATCTTTCTCTAGAGTGCCTACCACTCCAAGATGCTCAAGTGGGATTGAATGCAAAAAAATAAGGTTTCACTAGGCTTAGTCAATTCCCTTTGAGTTTTTGTCACGAGGAAGAAAGCTCTCCACACACTAGATTGTGATTTTTATGAAAGACATGAGACAAAGCTATGACAAGCTCTAAATTTCCTCCAAATTCTTTGGCATATGCTCCCCAACTTTATTGTTTTGAAAATTTGGTTAAAAAGATAGAACAAAAATGATTAACAATAAGGTGAAATCCAACGACCAAATCAGATGGAGATTAAAGAAGCTTGCTCTCACTATCTAAACACACTTACATTTACCAAATCTAAATAATCGAACTCTATTGTGATTACTATATTAAGGAATTAGCTTGAGGTAAGTAAGCAAGTTGATGCTTCTAGGCTCGAAGCCCAATTGAACCCTATCGTGGTTACTATATTAAGGAATTGGATTAAGGTAAGTAAGCAAGTTCATGCTTCTGGGCTCAACGTTTGGGCTTTAAAATCCAAACTAATCATAGTCCACTTCCACGTGATTGGGTCAAAATGAGCTTTGATGAGGCTTCAAAAATCAACCTAGGTATTTTGAAAAAAAAAAGCCTCAATCCCCTCATGGTCATAATTAATGGGGATAATAAGCATTGTAATCCCTCCCAAAAATCTTTCTAAAATGCCTTGAAGCACAAAATTTGAAAGGTACTTTGTGAGGCTTTTTATGTTATCTTATTGAAACATCATGGATGGACTTCTACTTAGCAAAGGATTCATGACTAGGCTTGTGGCCTTTTGGCTTACTTTCCTCTTTTGAGAAGGCTTTCTTATCTTGCATCTCGCTATCACACTCTCCCAAACCTTTGTCACTATTTTGCTAGCAATTTCTTGTGTTAAAGTAATTGAAGCGCATCTTTACTATTCCCTCATCCTTTTTGACCTTTTGGCGACTTCTTTAATTTCTTAACTCTACAATGTTCTTGTCAATCTCTCTCTAAGTTTTCCTTTTTTTTCGACGAAGGCATTTTATGCTACAGCTCAATATTTTTTCAAATAGGCTCTTCATTATCACTATATGGAGAATAATGAGAAATCTAGAATGGTCCTAAAACTTGACATTTCAAAAGCTTATGATGGAGTCTCCTCATCTTTTTTGTTTGTCGTCTTCCAAAAGTTTGGATTTCAAGGGAGGATTCTTCAGCTGATTAAGGCATGTGTCTCTACTCCTAAATGTTTTGTGTTGATAAAAGGTATTCCTAGAGTTGCTTTCTCTAGTGAAAGAGGTCTTTGACAAGGAGACCAAATATCCTATGTTACCCCGAGTTTCCGGGTCGGGGGAACGGGGGGACGGGGAAACAGGTTTTCGGGACGTTTTTCTTTTGGCCGCAGCAGGGGACGGCTATATATATATATATATATATATATATATCTGAATTTATTTTATAATTTATATAGAAAATCAGAAATCTGATTTCTCAAATATATTCATGAATTTGAATTCATAACATTGTTACATTCATCATAGCTGTAGCAACACAATAATTTAAATTAATTGAAATTCATCATAGTTGTAGCTTCATTAATTTGAATTCATAACATTGTTACATTCATCATAGTTGTAGCGTGGGCCTCAAACAGTAAACACTAACAGCAGCTGCTGCTGTGCTGTGCGTGCTATGCTGCTGCTGTTGTGCGTGACCTGCTGTGTGGACTCCAAACCCGTCCGTCGGCCTTTACACAAAAGAAAACAACGAAGGTAAAATATTTAATAAGTTACTTATAACATATGATATGTTATATCATATGTTAATGTTATTAACTTATATGATATTTCAATATTTTATAATTTTTATTACCCTTCAATGCGCATGGGCCCCACGAATGGGCATAAAATATGGTTTTTTTTAAATTTATTTTTCTGACTTTCCGGAAACCCCAAGCAGTCCCCGGGACGGACGGGGGACGGCAAAACAGTCCCCGGGACGGTCAACGGGCACTGGAAACGCGTTGACCGTTTCCGAAGTTTCGGGGACGGGTTTCCGGTTTTCCTGCCTGGGTGGGGACGGCTTGGAAACGTCCCCGGCTGTCCCCGAAACCGTCCCCGTTTCCGAAACCTCATGCTAAGGGCCGGAAACGCGTCCCCGGGTAACGTAGCAAATATCCCCTTACCTTTTGATTATTGTTGCTGAAGTTTTAGGGAGAACATTGACAGTCTCATTTAACTCAAAGATCTCAATGGGGTGCAAGTTGTTTCTTCTCTACCTCCCTCCTCACATCTGCATTTCATGGATGTTAATACATTGTCTAGGTGTTCCTCTATCCAAGAAGCTTAGCAATGGAAAATTTTATTGAATAGGTAAGCTCAAATTTTAGAAACATATTAATTGTAAAAGAAGTGTCCTCTACTTTATCAATACGGATGTCGGGCTCCTAAAGAAATTGGTTACAATTTTGGGTTGCCAAAAGGAGAAGCTCCATGCAACCATTATAGTGTACCCCTAGCTACCAAGAAGTAGACATGAATGGTATTGTGGGGAGGATTCAAAAGAAACGTGCAGGTTGGAAAGGTAAGCTCCTTAGCCAAGTTGGTACTTAACCTCCTGCCTCTTTGCAAAGCATTCATGTCTACTTCTTGTCTTTATTTAAGAATCCTTCTTTTATGGCGAAAAACATAGAGCAGAACCAAGTAAAAATTCTTGTGGAATGGCATTGAGGGAAAAAAAGGATTGCCTTAGTCAATTTTGAAACTGTTTGCAAAACTAAGAAACATGGTGGATTACGTATAAAGCAATTGCGACCAATTACCAAAGCTCTTCTCTCAAAGATTGAATGGAATGTCCTTTTGAATAAGACAGACAGGGCTTCTATTACTAAAGCTAAATACCTTGGAAATGGAGACTAGTGTTGCTTCTTATCTACCCCCTCTATCTCTAGAGGCTCCATTATTTGGAACAATTATTGAAAATAAGAAATTTGCTTAACGAAGGTTTGTGCTGGAGAGTTGGGAATGGCAAAAATGACAATAATTAGGATGACAACTAGTGTAAGGGTTCTCCTCTACCTATTGCGACCTTCGAATCAAAATATTGGTAACAATGTTCTCAATATCCAATTTATAAAGCATTTAGGGCATTGTAATTTTTTTAGCCTTTCTACAGAAGATGATCTCATTTGGATCCTCAACCTCTAGTTGTTTCTCTGTAGCTATGGCATATAGCATGAATGTTAGTGAAGCCTCCTACATACTTTTGAATGGAATTTGATTTGGAACCATTGGGTTACTCCCAAAAAACCATTGTTTTTGTCGGACTGTTGTTAATTATAAAATCTTTACTACTGGCAATCTTGTGAAGAGAGGGTTTCAACTTGTTAAAAGGAGTATCCTGTGTTGCACTGAAGATGAGACAGTGGAGCATCTTTTCTTCAATTGTAGCTATGCCCATGAAGTGTGGGAGGAGGTTTTTGCTGGTATAGAATTATCTCGTATTGTTTCGACTATCCTCAAACTTTATCATCAACTGGATTCATAATTCTCTACTCCCTACTCCCTTGTGCTGTTACTAGAGAAATATAAAATCCCTCAATTTTCTAGTTTGGGGTCTCTGGAAGGAAAGAATAATAGAATTTTTAGAGAAAAAAATCAGAAACAACAAAGAGGTATTCGAGTCAATTAAGAGAAGGCTTAAAGAAAATATCAATATGACTAACTTAGGAGAAGTTCTAAGCTGCCTTCTTCCCTTGCGTTAAAAATAGTCTTAACTAGGGAATTGCTTATCTAATGAACAAAATTAACCCTACAAAGAAAATTGTGAAAAAACAAATTGAATGGAAAACACCAAGCAAAGGTTGGGTCAAATTGAATTTTGATGGCTACAATAAGGGGAATCCTGGTCATGTTGAGGAAAGAAGAGTCGTAAGAGATGAGAATGGATTGATGATTGGATGTTTTGCTAAGAATATTGGGGTTAAAACTAACAACGAAACTGAAATCATTGTTGCATTGTGAGACTTAAAAATTATCAATTGAAGGGGATTTTGAGCTGATTATCAACTTGCTTCAGAATATTATGGTCCTTGCTTAGAAAATTAGAAACTTCATTAAAGACAACAGATTCTTGCTCCTCAATTTCTCTCATACAAAGATTTCACATACTTTTAGGAGGGAAAATAGAACCCTGGATGCCTTGTTAATCTAGGCCTTTTGTTTAATGAATATAAAAACTGATCACTTGATGATAACCTCCCATTACAAATTAAAAAATATTGTTTAATGAGACAGAATCATTCTTACATTAATCAAGCTCGTTATAATAATGTTTATTCCCAAGTGTAAGTGTTTTAAATAAATGGAATTGGAACAAAGGTGTTCTTAAGTATTTGATTACTCAGGCTTGGATAAAAAAGAATAAGGTCATCCTTGGTTTAATTATTTCACTAGGGGGGGGGGGGGGCAATGTTTGTTGGCCTCCTTGCAAGCCCACTCCTTTCAATTATTATTACCTCCCTCTAATATTTTTTGTTTCATAAGGGAAAAGATGTTTAGAAGTCACAATTAATCTCAAGAATTCTAAGAACTATCCTGATATAAATCATGACTAAAGTGTCTTGAAATCATTTCCCTAGGCTTCATATAAGTAATAATAATTTAATGATTACTACTTATACAAGTGACCGATACTAGTAAAGGTGCTTAAGCAATCAGGATGGGCATGTCAGCAATAAAGAAGCTTGTCATTCAAAGAATTGTAATCTCCACTCTATTAATTATAATACAATTGCAAGAAAAGAATAACTATTATCTCCAAGCTCTTGCGCATGTCACCTCCGTGATCTCTTTCTTAACAAAGGACTCTTCTAGTAAGATCATTGCCATTTATATTTGTAATACTCTTATTTGCAAAATCATTTGTGTTTAACTCTTTGCTACTAAGAAACTTGGATTTTCTATCTTCCATCCGCTTTCTTTGTTTCTAACAAGTGATAACGATTAGTGCAAGAGGATCATAACGATGGGTGGGCAAAGATTATGCTTTGAGCCTATTACCTTTCTATTTGAAGAAGAATGTGGAAGTTTCGGCTATCTTTGAAAATGAGAGCCTAACATCTTAGTACAAGGCTACGGAAGGGTATGACAATGATTTAACAATCCAATTTGTAAATAATTGGCATAAGGGAAAAGTCCATATTGATGAGGTGAAAATGGAGGCGACTGAGGACCTTATTACAAAGGCTACCGATTTAGGCTACAAGGGAGAAAAGGTTTCATGCCTCAATCAAACAAGCTATAAGGACTTCATTGAGTCGATCCTAGAAGGTGAGGACTTGAAGAGACACCCAAAATGACTACAACTATGAAGGTTTGTCTACTCCCTAAACAATTGATTAGCTTAAGGGGCTTTCTAATGAATGGTTCATAAGGTGCAACACTTGCTGAAGGTTTTGCAGATGGAGTTGCAAGCAAAGTGGGCTTAACCTTGGAGGAAACTCGGTGGTTAAGCGCGCTTGAGCTGGAGTAAAATTGGGATGGGCAAGCTCTTGGGAAGTCTTGGTGCTTCACCTTTGTGAGCATCACCTAGATGTAATGAGTGCTACGTGTTTCATTCATTCTCATGAGAGATGGGTTCTTGTGAACTACTACTCATGAAACATGGGTCAATCAGCTTGACTCAAAAATTACACAATTGAATCCTGATAGCAATATAACAACACCGTGTTAAGTTACCACTTGATAAAGTATTTTAGTTTAGATAGCAATTTTGCAATGGTCCATGGCTATCATATCACCCTTTTAAACCATCTTGGACATGGGAAAGTCATCATTATCTTTGCTTTTTTCCAGTGAAACCCGGGGACGCGTACCCGGCCCAAAACCCCGGAGTACCGGGTACCGGGACGTCCCCGGGACGGGTACTCCGCGTACCGGAGTACCCCCACCGCCGCCCAAGTTTCGCCACACCCGTCCGGTACTTCGGTACCGGTACCGTACTTCGGTACCAGTACTTCGGTACTTCAATACTTGACGGGGTGCGGCCGGCGGCAGACATGAAAAAGTGTATTTTTTTTAAGTTTTTAAATAAAATTTGGTTTTTTAATTGGTTCTTATGGAACCCTAAAAGGATGTGGGTCCCATATAAGGCCCTCTAAGCCTTCATAAGGCCCATATACTTCATTTGACATTCTCATTCATAATTTTCATTTTTGCAACARCTGAGAGGAAGGAGTGAAAAAGAGTTGAAAGAGTGATTGGAGAGTGATTTTGCAAGTGATTGCAAGATCAAGAGGAGCAAGAGGAGCAAGATTCATCAAGCAAAAGGTAGGGTTTTTAACTTTTTAGTATTTGACAATGAATTTTCTTTGTTTTATTATATTTTCAGATTTTCATTTTTTTTTTTTTTTTTCTAAAAGACAAAGTCTAAAACAGTAAAACTAAATGAAAATGTTGAAAACTTGATTTCATTGTTTTAAATTTAGATTCTATTTCTCGTATTTGTAAAAT
>MU224451.1:201525-220105 GCA_018584345.1 Thuja plicata
CTGCAGCACCCCTAGCCCCTGCCCCCCCCTCGTCCCCCCCCCGCCGTACCCCCGCCGTACCCAAATTGAGGCCCCTTTTTTTCGCGTACCCGAAACTCGTCCCGGCGTCCCCCCGTCCCCCCGTACCCCCGTACCGGTGTAACACTGCTTTTTTCCCTTTTGAATTGAATTATTAACAAATGGAAAATTATATGAGGTTTACTAAATTAGAACATTAACTTTTCTTCTTCAAAATATGGGGATATTGATACCAATACAAGATAAACAACTACATTTGATAATGAATGGGTGACTCAATAAATAAATGACTCTAAATACTAGACTAATTAATTATGTCAATAGAAATTTGTCCTTAATTAGAAAGGCTTCTGTCTCAAACCAAATGAAAAAGTTAGGCAATAAGATCTTGCCAAGTATTCAAAGTTGCAATGCATTAACTCTCATTCAAGACGATAGTCAGTTGCCCTTGTTAGTTCAGACACAATTTTCATTGCCCTAAGTATTCTTGACTTGAACGCTACATGCATCTCTTAAAGCTTTGATTATCAGAAGCTTTTAAAACTGATCATTAAATATTCCCATTAGCAAAAGGGATGTAAATGGGTTGAGTCTTCAAGCATTCATCATTATACTTTTAATGCCAATAGGCATTCTACAAAGGCAACAACGGGTGGAGTATAATAGTGTGAGCGTATTAATGTTAACACAAACTCTTAAATGGTAAAATAGGAGAGTTGTTTTTCGTGGTCTGTCTGGTTGCAAATTTTCCTCTATTTCTGCGCCCTTTCTCCTTCTTGCTAGGGCTGCCATGGAGTCTCCTTTGGAGTCTCCACAAGAGCTTCCCTCTACGCCTCAATCCTCCTATGCGGGTCTATTCTCAAGACCATCCTCTTTTGTTGCTAATCGGGTCGTTTTTGCAGAGAACAGTGCCAAATTCCAAGTGCAAGCCCTTCTGTATCTCCAAAAGATCAATAGTTGCCTTCCCCAAACTGAGAACTGACTCAAAATAGTGATCGAACAAGATATGATAGAACATTATGTCTCTTATAAGTTGATCCACGATCTAATCTATAAGTTCTCTAGCATCTGACCGTCAATACCTTTCCTGCATTCATTATGGTTCATCGGTAATGGGTATTTTATAGTTAGCTTTTCATCCTTAGCAAACCGCGCTAAGGCATTTGAGTCTGAACAATAGAATCATGGTCAAGCAGGCCTTTTTATTCAACTGTTTAAAGTGAGCTTTGACCCTAGGGTTGAGCCAACTATTATGCTTGTCTAGATTTGGATGTATGCCCTTTCGATGGAATTCTGGAGAGAAAATGTTTGCCCCAATTGGTAACTCCATTTGTAGTTATATAGGGGTTTCAAGAGACACATTAGAAGGCACCTCTGTTGTATATGCTAGAATATGTGTGAAGATGAACCTCTCACAACCTCTCTCGACTGAGCTTGAATTGGCTATGAATAAACACGATCACTTTGGCTAGGCTATACCCCTCTCTTCAAGCCCCAAAACGAAGAGAAAGGAAGGCAATGACTTGTTAGCTCTCAAATGGTCAAACAGATATGAGATCTTCAAAACTTTAGTCGATCAAGAAGTAATGCAAACCATGGATATAGTTGAAGAAAACATTTCAGATCAGCAATCACATCCTGTCACTCCCCTTGTCAATCTATCTCTCAGAATACGCTCCTTAATAACCAACTCCCCGAAAACAGTTTTACCGGAGGGCATGGAAATGAATTTTTCTGCTGACCTTTCCAAACCTGATGTTAGTATGGGCATTTCTGAAAAGAATAGGGAAAAGCCCTCTATTGGGCTTAACCAGATTGATAAACGACCAAAGAATAGTAGCTCTCCAGGAGTGGGCAAAAAATCGACCAAGGAGCTACTAGCATCTCAGGGAGAGAAAATGATCAATGAAGGAACAGTCAAGCCACTAGATTCTTACCTCTCACAAGGTTCTTGATGATTTTACAGACATGGAATATTAAGGGTTTAAACAGAAAATCCCATCAAAATGTTGTTCGAAGACTTTTGGAAAACACTAAATCCGATTTTCATTGTTTACAAGAGACAAAGATAAGCCTAGATTCTATGGCCCAAATCATTAGTAAAATCTGGAAAGTTGCAGAACATAGGGCAATGGCCTCTCATGGTGCAGCAGAGGGTATAGTTACAATATGGAACTCACTTGTATGCACTGCTTTAGGTCACAATGTCAGAAGAGATGTCTTAACATCCCTTTTTTTGAAACAGCGAAACTTCTGAACAGATTGTAATAACTAATTCCTATGGTGCCCAAAATCTTGAAAGCCTGAAAAGGCAATGGCCTATTGTTCACTGTATGCAGAACATTTGGGATGAGGTGGATTGGATTGTTGCGGACGATTTTAATGCTAAATTGTCTCTCAATGATCAAGAGGGTGGATCTCCTTATTTAGATCCTAAAGATCACTTTATGATTGCTCAAGTTTTGGAACTAGGTTTAGTTGAAGTGACCGATCTTGGCTTGAGTTTCACTTGGACAAACAAAAGGGCCTCAAATTTTGGAACTCGGTTTAGTTGAAGTGACTGATCTTGGCTCGAGTTTCACTTGGACAAACAAAAGGGCTGAGCCTCGTTCAAGAAATGTTAAATTGGATAGATGTCTTGTTTCTGAGACTGCCTTTACTAAATGGAGGTCAAGCATGCAAGTTCTTGATGTTCCTATCTCTGATCATTCCCCTCTCCTTCTTGAAGGTGGTATATGCTCTATCTCTCACCATCATCCCTTTAAATTTGAGAATTTTTTGCTCAAAAAGGAGGTTCTAGGCTCCTTATCCATTGTGGTGGAAGGAAGGTTGGCCTAAGCATGACACTACAATGTTTAAGATTCACAGCAGGTCCATTTTGTAATAGATCAACTGAAGAGATGGAAAAGGTTCAACAGATCTCATTTTCACTCCCAACGTGCTCCCCTGCTAGCTAGATGGGAAAAGATTCATAATCACTTAATGATGGTATCATTACAGATCAATTAAAAGAAGATGATCTCCTCTGCAAGGCTGTTGAAGATATTGACAAACAGAAAGAAAATCTACTGGAAACAACGTGCTAGAACTACTGGGCTTCTAGATGGAGATAAAAATAATACTTTCTTCCATAGAAAATGCTTGTCATAGAAGGCAAAAGAATAATCTGATTGCTCTACAAGATGATGTTGGTAAGTCCTTTTCTTCTACCTCGGTGATACATGAGCTTTCTAGAGATTACTTCTCCAATTTGTTTGCTACTATTAATGATTACAATGAAGCTTCTCAACAAGTTGTTCTGAATGCTATCCCCATCTTAGTTACTGATGATAAAAATCTTGTTCTGATGCGTCCTATTGATCTGGATGAGGTAAAGAAGGTGGTTTTTGGTATGAGCACTGGTAAGTCTCCTGGTCCTGACGGCTTCCCTGTGGAGTTTTTCCAGTCCTTTTGGGATATGTAGTACAATGTCTTTGAAGTGGTTAGAGAATCTTTTAGTAACAAGAGAAGGCTCAAAACTTTGAATCACACCTTCATTGCCCTTATTCCTAAGGGGGATGGATCTCAAATTGGCAATTTCCGCCCTATATTCTTGTGTAATGTCATCTACAAAATTATACCCTATGTGATAGCGGAAAGACTAAAACCCTTGCTTCAAAAGATTATTTCTCCTGAACAAGGCAGCTTTGTGTAGGGAAGACAAATCCTTGATGGTGTAGTGATTATGCAAGAAGTCATGCATTCTCTCCACCAATCTAATCAAAAAGGGATGTTCATTAAACTTGACATGTCTAAAGCGTATGATAGAGTGGGGGGTTTTAGAACAGTTGTTGAAAGCTTTTGGGTTCTCTCAATAGTGGATTGATTGGTTGCTAAGATGTGTTTGTTCTCCCTCCTACTCTATTCTTATCAATGGCTTCTCTTCTTTCCCCTTTAGTGCCTCTCATGGTCTTTGGCAAGGAGATCTGTATTCTCCTTTTCTTTTCCTCATCTTGGCTGAACTAGTGTTAAGGTTGGAGAGGAAGTTTTTTCTAGCTTACAATTTGTAGATGACACAGGGCTTATGGGGGCTGTTTCTAGCTCCGAAGCATGAATAATTTCTGACTCTCCAAACTTATTTATCAACCTCTTGTCAAGTCATCAATGCTCATAAATCTAAGGTGGTTCTATTCAATGTGGACATTTGTCTTCAACAATAGATCCTTGACATTTTGGGCTTGTTTGTCTTCTTTACCCTTAAGATTACCTTGGGATCCCTCTCCATTTTAAAAAAACTCCCTATGCTGTCTGGAGTAGCCTTTTGGAGCGTATCAAATTTAAAATCAGTCATTGGCCCAACAAATGGCTTAGCTACGGGGGGAGGCTTACTTTTATGCAATTGGTAATCCCTTCCATTTGGAAAGATATTGACAACATGGCTACAAAATTCCTTTGGAATAGTGCTAAAGACTCGAGGAAATGGACTCTTGTTAGATGGGACAAGATTACTAAACCAAAAGTTGCTGGTGGTCTTGGCCTTAGATGTGCTGAGCTCAACAACAAAGCTTTGGCTGGAATGTTGTTTTGGAGTTGGATATCCACCCCTACTTCTCTCTTCAGCAGAATGATGACAAGTACTTTGGCAAGATTAATACGAATTATATGAGCAGGTATCCTTTGGAGGGCAGCAATATTCTAGCTTGGCAGGTTTTAAAGCTTGGCTCCAAATTTGTTCAAGGTGGCCTTCTGGATTGTTGGAAAGGGTGACAAGGCACTTTGTTGGGCTGATGCCTGGGATCAGCATCCTCCCATCATTGACGAGTATCCAGTTTTGCGTCCCGTCATTGATGCCCTTGAATCAAGGGGTTGGGCAAAAGTTGAGCACTACTTAAAAAGTTGTCAACTTCAGAATTATCGATATAAGCAATACAAAAATCTTCATGAGTGGCCCATACCTGTTCCTCCAGAGTTTGTTGTTATTATTAAGGGCATTCAGTCTAATCGCATTCTCATTGCTAGTGATCAAGAGGATGAAATTGACTGGGGATCTGGAGGTTTAGGTACTTAAACAGTTAATGCTGGTTATGAGACTCTTTTTGCTGCCCAAGGTCAATTTTTTTGCTTGGATGTTTCTGCACAAAGGTATTCTCATTTATGAAAATCTAAGATGGAGAGGGGTTATAGGTCCCTCGAGATTTGTCTTATGTAATTCACAGGAGGAAACTTCAGACCACCTGATGTTTGAGTGTTCCTTTACTTGTAAAATCTGGGAAAGATTGCTCTCTTATTTTAAAATTAAAAATTTTGGAATGAAATGCAGAAACAGCATTATGGAAAAATGGAAATGACAAAGATTCAAGTCTAGCTTGAATGTAACAGTCATTTTCAAGGAGACTTCTTGCCCTGTTGATGTCGTTTAGCATACCATATGGAGCAAAGTTACTGAGACTATTATGGCTCATGTAAGTCCTAATTCTATGTAGGTGGATAGTCAATGTGATGTGAGTACCAAAACAAATATGAACCATGAAAAAAAAAGATGGAGTCTGCCACCTAATGGCTGGGTGAAAATCAATACTGATGGTGCTGCTAAAGGCAATCCGATGAATGTTGATACAGGATTTGTTTGAAGGGATAACAAGGGCACCATTTTACATTGGGAAATGCAGGGCCTGGGCAAGGCCACCACCAATGAGCTGAAGCTTTAACCATTCTCTATGCCTCTTTCTGGGCAGTTAGACGGGTCATGCTAAAGTTATTGTTGAATCTGATTCCCAAGATCTTGCTGGAGCCCTTGATTGTATGAGGAACTTCTCTATTTCTTCCTGGCACTTCAGGCAGATCATTTCCCAAGTGAAGGATTTGTGGACGAACATTCCTAATGTTATTCTGGTTTATACCAGCCGTGATCAAAACCACCTAGAAGGTTATCTTGTCAAAACTGGGTCTAAGAAAGAGAAAGGTGTAAAATGGAACATGACTATGAGCTATGAGATTGAATATATAGGTCAAGTCAGAGATCACTTGCAAAAGCTAGTCCTAGATAATTACTTGTCTCGCCTGGGGCTTATGTTGATGTGTGCTTCCCCTGTTCTGTGCTTCCAGTGTTCTGGCCTTGGTCTGCCAGCTGTTGAGTTTGTAACTGTTTTATTCTTTTAATTTATTTTCAAATCTTTCCCGTAACACAAACTCTTACATAAATTTGACAATCATTTACATGTTAAAATAGTAATATTAATTATAAACATAATGTTTATATTAATTATAAAGATAATGTTACAAAAAATTCAAGAGAGAATTAATATTCACATTTTCTCCTTTTATGGCTCGCAAAAAGAAAAATTCTGCTCTGCTCGAGCAGCACGAACATTTCAAAAAAACAAAATATGGTTTAAATGCTGGCACGAGCATAGACAAGCAGGTTTCATTTCAAAAAACGAAGTTCACATATCCCCAGAAAAGCCCTACTACATCAAATTCCTTTGATGCCCTAAATGAGGAAGATGTCCGATCGAGGGTTAAAATTGTGTGAAAGCCCTAACGCAGGCTTAGATTTACGCCATGACGCTCAGTTTGATTCAAGTACTGCTCAGAGTTTCGGCATCAATCCGCGTAACATCTATGAATATAGCAATTCAATAGATGGAAGTATGAAGTCAAAGGCTCTAGGAAAATATTCTTCTGATAAGAAGTGGATTTTGGCAAGCAAACGAAGAGGGTTGGGATCTTCCAATGGAAACCATCACCGGGGGTCAAAACAAATACATAGCAGCCCACATCACAAGGCAAGAAACTGGGTCCCAAATTAGGGCAGATGAAGGAAATGGAATCATCAAATTTCAATAGAGAAGACAGCAGCTCAAAAAGAACCCCTGAATACTATGATAATTAGCGATATCTACTCAGAAGGACTCTGGTTTCACTGCAAAAAGAAAGGGATTTTTGCGAAATGGGAAGGTTTTGAAATCTCTGGTTATGATACTCTCAAATGGCTAAAGATCAATTTTCAGAATCAGGTAAGTATTACATCCCTTGCAAATGGATATTTTTTTATTGATTGCAAAGAAACCTCTCTAAAAAAGAAACTATTATATGGCGACCCTATTTATTGTAGAGGATTCAAATTTAGGTTTTTTGAATGGACCCAAAATTCTGACCCACACAAAAACAATTTCAAATCAAAATATGCTTGTGTAAATATTTCAAACTTTCCTTTGCAATTATTACATAGTCAAATATTGGCTAAAATAGGCGAGAATCTGGTGGGCTTTAGGGGTTGGAGGAAAATTTTACTGATTCAAACAATGTTAGAATTCTGGTAAAAAAGAAGGGCATATCAGAACTAAAACCGATTAAAATTATTACAAACAGGTCTGTCTATACCATATACCCAGAATGGTCAAATAGGGCATCTCTTAGTAATAATGTTTTTAAAAACTTAAAGGATAATAAAGATGACGAAGGTAATTCTAACAAAGGAATAGTTGAGAAAATATCAGAACCCAATAATAATATTGAAATAAAATTGAATATAGAAAAGGAAGGCTTTACTGTTTGTGAAGAAACTTCTGCTTTTACACAGGAAACGGAAAATATCCCTATAACAGAGATAGAAGAAGGCGAAATATTTACGCCTAACCAAAACTCAAATGTAAATAACCGACATATAGGAGCTAACAATGAGCGTATATACATAAGCTCTAATGAAATTAGAAACTAATAGAGAATTTCAGATCAATAAAAACACAAATGAAGAAAACCTAGATAATAGAGCGAAATCTTTTATGATAGTAGATAAAAATACAAAGGAAGCTGACAATCATAATAGTATAAGTGAAGTAGCAGAAATTCCTGATGAAGTAATAAGGAAAAGACAAAGAGCCTGTGTCAAAAATTTAGAAACAAAAGTTAAAATGCTCAATGAGCTAATTAGAGATATCTGTGAAGTTCAAGAGGAAATACAAGTTGAGTAATAATCATGGCATGATATGCAGGTTAATATGAATCACATATTGGTATATGATAATCAATCTAGAAAGAATAAGTATGGAGACAATAATAGAGATAAGGACATATAGAACAAACCAAAGACACAAACAATCATATAAATATAATTGGACATAATCGAGTAATAAATGACAAAGGAACGGAAGAGTGGAGGGAGGCAAGTAGAATGTTAGGAATAGAAAACTGGATAAGGGAAGGTAGTACTTCTAGGGTGATTGAGGATGAGGTGGAGGAGAATATAATGAAAGCAAACGATGAGAGAGAGGAGTATGCTTACACGGATAGGATAGAGACCAATAAAGAGCATACAGATATTGATGCCCTTAATGATTTCTTAGGTATGGACATTCCCAACCACTCAGATTCAATGAATGAACAAGAAGGTAATCTTATCCTACTTAATGGAAGCTATGAGCATGGAAGACCAACAAATAATTAACAATAATAAGACCAAGGATATTAATAATTGCTTAGATAATCTAGGGCTCGGCAAAACCCATCCAGGTAAATCCTCCCATGATTGTGCTAAGGTGGTAAGAAAACAGGGCAGGAAATCCACTAATGAGTTACGACTAAAAGATGGAATGGCCTAAGGGCAGGCTAAGCTTATGATGCTACTGAATGCAGGGGAGGGGAAGATCCTTCCCAATCTGCCATGAAGCTTATATCTTGGAATGTTAGGGATCTAAATGCCCCTAACAGACAACGCCTCTTAAAAAAGAGTTTATCCTCCTTTGAGGCAGAGATAATTATTATACTAAGAAACGAAAATGAAAGCAAAGGAGTATGAGAATCTGAAGAGGAAATTTGGACAATGGGAAATCACTGGAGTTCCCTCGAAAGGTGCCTCAAGTGGAGTTGGAATCATAAAGAATCCCAGGAAGATCAATTTTAGCCTTTTGACTAATAGCAGCAATTGGTTGTGTGGTAGGGTTAAGAGCCTCAATAGCAATTTAAATTTCCAATCCTATAGATAAAGGATAAGGAGGTGAAAAAGAAATTCCAATCCTATAAATAAAGGTAGGATAAGGAGTATAAACAATCCTATGTGGTTAGAGTAAATGCATCAAACGAAGAAAAAGTAGGCAGGACGGCAAATAGCGAATTTAACTCTACTAAAATATGAAAAGGATATAAAACTTAAATAGGCAAAAAAAGGAATTAAATTATGGAAGACAGTTAGGAAAATATAAATGGACATATCAAGGATCACAAATTAAGGTCAATTCTGCATATTATTGACGAGACAAATCCTATGAAGGAAAGTAAAATTCTTTAAGAAAGATAGTAGATAGTTGTAGGAAAGAGAATTAAGCAGAAACTTATATAAACATACAGAGTAAGTTTTTAGGCTTAATAACATAGCAAGAAAAGAATCCTCAAAGACATAGTTGTGAGGCTTAATGACATAGCCACACACTCAGATATATAAACAATAAAGGCACAAAGTACAGAAAAACAAATATGTTTTGAGATAGGGAATGTGAAGACACAACATAACCTCGATTCAAATCAATGGTAAATAGTGGTTCCCTTTACTAAGTAAAGCTCATTTATAAGATCAATAAAAGAAATTCAAAGGAAGATTGCACAATAGAAATAAAGGTAAGAAAGGATAAATCTACTTACACATAGATATGTTAATGAATATTCACAATTTAACAAATAATTATAGCATGTTCAGATTATATCTAGCATAGCTCCATTATATATGCAAGTTGCTGCCAGTAAAGTAGATTGAATTTAAGTACGATTATTTGACTCTTTGAAGTACTAACAATGATCTTAGCAGAAAGGAAAATGTGAAAGGCAAGTACATATCACACTAGAATTTTATGAATGAGGATTTAACAGCAATATCCAGCAAGGAAGGACCATAAAAAATGAAAAAAAAAAGAGAATTAAAGCACAGAGAATGGATTGGAGTATGATGTTTTATGTAGAGGGAGTATTCATTCATGCATTAACATATCATAGATAAGATTAATAATGAAAAAAGGACATGTATAAGAGAGCTCAAGGCCACAAATATCCCCATTTGTCCAGGGATAACATAAGACTTATGTATTGATTTTAGTATTATTTTGATCTGGACTGCAAAGTCCTGGGCAAAAACCAAGGTTTTCTTAGCTCCATTCTTTCCTACTGATGCCCACAGTGAATGGAGCAACTTTGTATTATTAATTAATTGATTAATAAATCATCGGCTTCGGCCTTTTACCGATCAAAAAAAAATTATAAAGATAATGTTCCCAAAATTAATAATGAAAAACAAAGATAAATGTATAATTATAAAATTAAAACAAAGATATTTTTTACAAAAATCTTTTTTCAGATAATGACAAGTTTAAAATTTAAATATATTTTTTCAAATTATTATGAATTCAGTTAAAAAATTACAAAAATTTATTCAGTTAAAAAATTACAAAAATTTATATTTCAAAAATTTAAATTTTTAATATTTTTAAAATAATGATAAAAAGTTGAGCTTTTAAATATAAAATATTAGATGTAAAATAATCAAATTTAAAAATTTGAATAAAATAATGTAGATACAATAAAACTTAAATATCTTTGTATGTAGCTACTATAATTTTTAATAGGGCTGACCCCAGAGCACAACGGTATGTTGCGAACAGCATTAAGGCCGAGGTTGTGTGTTCGAACTACTTGCAGGTCATTATGATGGAAGATGCCTGATGTCATGGTTGATGTGCAACGACAATTGATCGTATGGTCTTGCCAATGATGGTGGTCGCACGCCTATAGCATTCACAGTCAAAGGATTGATGTTGCAGACCTTACCCCACCTAGTCAGGCCTAGCATGTCAACTGAGGTGTGTTAGTAGCAGTCCCATCGGAGTTATAAGGAGTTGGATGTCTGGGAGACATAAGGTGTGCCACATTGGTAGCAGATGGGAGATACAAGGAGTGACACTGCCATTGTCGAGGGAGATATAAGGGTGGGTTTGGAGAGATAAGGAGTCTCAGCGATGAGATGTGGAGAGATAAGGAGACGGAGTGATAAGGAGGCTCAACTAATGGTAGAAAGATGAATGGGTATGGAGAGATAAGGAGTTTGAAGTGATAAGGAGAAGGAAAGCCAGATTTCAGCAAGAGTCAAATCTAGGAGACGTTAATACCTCAGCATATCACCACGGGGATGGGGAGCCCAATATGACCCTACTAGTTCATAGCTCTAGTCAAAAGTGATTATCGACCCAAAAAAACTATAATTTATAATATAAAATAAAATAATTTTAAGAGAAATAAAATAGTTTCAATTGATATCTATAGACATTTCTTTAGATAGAAGTATTTAGGATATCTATACTAGTTGTATCCTCAACAAATCAGTTAAACCTGAAACTTTGACTAACATATGTTGATTCATCTTGAGCTGAGGTGATGAATCAATATGGTCAAACTTGAATTACTCTGTAAATGCTCTTCAAGGTACATTTCTTCGTCAAGAAATTGGATGTCATTATACCCTCCTTTTGTCTTGGGAGTTTTCTTTGTAACAACCTACTTTCTTCTGAAAGGCTTTCAACCTCAATGCATAAGATATCCTTAGGACTAAACAACCAAATGGTTACTGTCCTTTATTTTAAATTTTGAGCTTACATAGACAAATTTCATTTGATGTGGCACTTACACAGCTATAAACAGCATTCTTGAGCAGCCATTGTGGAGTTATTCAAGCTGGTTCTGAGACCGAAGACTTTGGCCCAACGAAGCATTAGCAAATTCGATTTGGCTTGTACAAAACCAATTGTGACCTTCCAGGACCATTCATCACAAGTCCAGACAGTTATTTTTCAAGTCCTAACAATTTTCACAGATACAGACCAATGCAGGCCATGTCAGTGGTGCTCATCCCAAAACCCTACATAAGGGCATCAACCTCCAATGCAGAGCTTCATTCATGCAATATATGTTCCAATGGTTTAAATTCATATACTCTGATATTATTTGGAATTTCACATATCTGGTATATTCAAACAATTATTAGCATTTTCATATAATACTATAAATATAGTCCCAAGGGGTTTATCTTACTGGTTAAGGATTGGTTTATAATTGTGGAGACCCGTGTTCAAATCCCCATAGAAGCATCTACTGTGGAATTCTAAGTGGTGCTCTCGAGTTGACTTCTAATATGGTTGTTGTGGTTTCTAGCAAAAATGAGTTTATAAACAGTGACTCTTAGTCTTCCATGGCTGATTTCTAGTGCATGTTCCTAAGGAGCTTCTATTAGTCTCTATTAAGTGCTCACAAGAACTTATGTTGGTCAAAGATAGATGCTTGTATGAGCAGGATAATAGAAAACAATGTTCAAGAGAGAAGAAAAATTCAAAACTATAAATATAACAGATGACAAACTCAATACAACATGCACAAATATTTAGTAAATAGATATGATAGAAGAAAAACAAATTTACTAGATTTATAATGCAAAATTATCATATACTCTCATAATTATTGTGATGCAACCATTCTTTGACAGATTGTTTTATTCTCGTGAACAATCACCAACAATATGAAGGATCTCCATGGCCAAAAAATATAATTAAAGAATTAATAACAACCATCAAGAGGTAATGTTTCTCTTGCCCATTTAAGTACAATTTTATTTCAAAAGTATATTATTTAAGCACCTGACAACATAATTTTATAGCTTGTAATGACTTCTCTCTTGCCTGATTCAAGCACAATTTCATTTAAAGAGCATTTTTTTAATAGAATTCTCTTCAAATTTATGAATTAGAATTTTCCTGCCACGACTTGAACCAATATTTCACTATTTGTTTAAAGAAACGAATATATATAGAAAGCATCCACAAGAAACATTAAAGCACACACATAGAAGGCAAATTGTTTCAAATGTATCTTCTACCTGTGAAGACAAATTAAAAATCCCTTCCCAGCATCCTCCTATGATGTGCCAAACTTAAAGGCTTGGAATATGGCAGACATCTATAGGCAATCATTGAAAGAATTTTTTGGCAGATACTATGGTTGTGTCTGTTTAAAATATATGCAAAATATGAAGTGTAAAAAATGTAAAGAGTTTTTTATCCATTTTGTCTTTTTGTCTCTCCTTTCTGCCCTTTCTATCATTTCACTTGCAATTTTTTTATAACTCTATTTAATTGAATTCATTTTTAAACATGTCAGCATGTAATTTTTTAAATAAATGTACACACTCACTCCATGATGCCACTGTAGAATGCCTCTCAGAATAATTAAGGTCCTTCGGAGAAATTGTCTCTAATAATGGCTCGTCTCATCTTTATTCCTACAAAAGTCACCACATGTGGAATTTGATTCATTACCAGGTATGCCCTGTACCCAGAACATACCCAGACAGATTCCAAACTCAGTCTGGGTGTACTCTGGTATATCTGGACACAGCCCATGATTGTGTGTCCAGCCCAGGTATATCCCAGGTAAACCTCAACCAGGGCCATGCAAGCTACCCCACACACATCCCCAAACAGAAAAACATGATTTTAATCAAAAACAAAAAACTGAAATTTTCAAACAACAAAAACCAACTAACTAAATTACCTTTAGCATCTGATGTTGAATTATTAATTATTAGTTGTGTTCTGTATTTAATTTTATATATTTCCATGCAACTTATGGCTATTTTTTAATATTATTGAATTTATTTTCACTGACATATCGACCATACCAAGCCCAGGAAATAAAACAAGAAGCAAACTTACCTGGCCATACCAAAGACATCTGCAAACAACCATTCCCAGCCATTCCAAAACAGGCAACCTATGAGAATCTATGTATCAAAACCGAAGCATATTTACAAAGATATTATTCCATTATTACAGATGTTCAGCATTTGGAGAGATCAAGGGCACCCTACAGACCCCCCTTTAACAGGTTTACATTTTTAAAGTCTGCCATACCTCACTTGAATTCCCAATCATATTGTCCTGGCCTATGGTTTTATTCTCGACAAGCAAATTCCAAGGACAGACTCTCTGCAGAAAGGTAAAATAGACACAAACTCAACAATGTTTTGATTGAATTTTATTCATTAACCTTCTACATAATGTAATCAAGAAGAGAATGAATTCTAAGATATATCCCGGTTAAATTGTGTAATATATCTGATTACACACAAACATGAACAAAAACTAGATTAAGAACATAAAACTCATTGAGAGAAACTGTAAGACATAGTAATATACATGTGCATATCACCATACCAAAATATGGATAGAAGTATAAAAATAGAGTATAAACTCGCTTGTGCAATTTAAAGCTAACTTGATCAGATATCTCTTTAAGCATCATATTGAACAGCTCTGACAAAACGTCTCAAGGTAGCTGCCTACACCCCTAGTAGATGAATACATAAAAAATTGATTCTGAAATTTACATGGCATAAGCATGGGCAAACTTTAGATCAAAAGAAAGATTTGATGCTTCAATTTGTTTTTCTATGATATCTCCTTCATATTTTATAGAGGTGTGTACAAACGTAGTCAATGCATGCATCCTCCAAAATCACCATTTTACCAACAACAATCAAGAGGCTGAGCCAGCCCCAGGTATCTCATCTCACTATAGACAAATTGATTGATCTTCAACAGAGCTAAAGTTAGTCATTATCTTACCAAGAAAAGGTATGAGCAAGCCTAGAAAATGTATTCCTTGACACTGTGCCCAGAATTACATGACCTGTGTGTAGCATCCTCCCATGCCATTATTTTAAGCCCTGACATACTTATTCATATATCCCTGCACACAAAAACATGCATCCACATCAACAACAATTAAAGAAGAATCAAGGTTTGTGTGATAATAAAACTTGATCAAAAAGAAACCCACCTGAACAAGTTTAGAAAGCTTGCCCTCAGATGATGCAACATACTGATCAATTTTTACTCGTGTTTTAGGGACTTGATGGCTCTGCATGGCACCTGCAACCTTATCAACAGCCTTTTTAACAATGGTCTTGAATGCTTCTTTACTCATGTTACCTTCCCGCCATGAAGGTTTCAGCATGTCTTTCACAAATTCGGCAAGTGCTGACCTGAAAAGCTTCATTGATCGGCTATCTTTACTCTTTTTGCTCTTAGCAGTTCTATGACCTTGATCAATTTCAATCTCTCCAGCACCTCCTCCGGCTAGCTCTAGTGGATGACCTGGACTCCAGTTCTTCACTTCTTCCTCTAGAAGAGGGCTTCCATTTTCTACTGCACCAACCTCGGCATCCATTGCTGCCTCTGCAACATTATCAACTTCAATCTCCTTAAAAGCAGAGGTGGCGCCATCTTTATGTTTGTTGTTTTCTTCCACGTCTAGAACACGAGATGAACTACCAATTCTGGTCTTCCCAGCATTGCGGGAACTAACTTTGTCCAACACAGGTGCTATTCTTGACTGCTCTAAAGCTTTAGCATCATTATCCTTCTCTATATCAGACTCAAACATTTTCTTCAATGAATCGTTAGCTCCAAGAGAAGCAGGTTCAATACTATCATGTAAAGGATCATACTGATCTGCAGGAGCAGAAAAATCTCTATCAGGCTGATGAAGTGTCAGTGAACCTGGTACAGAAGATGCCCCCATATAAGAATATGGATAAGAGTGCCATTCTCCACCAACCACAGGTGCACCAAGAGGTCTAGGAGGTTGCTCTAGTCCAGGCCTAGGAATACTGCGTGGAGAAAGAGATGGCAAAGTAACTGGCCTTGTAATATAACTTCCTTGGCCACTGCCTGAAAAATGTGATAAATTGAATGGCTCCAAGCTGCTCTCTGTTTGAATTGATGCATGATGTGTAAAACCTGTCTTCCCTGCAGTAAATGAACTTGTATTCAAATCTGACTCTCGCATTGTTGGATTAGACATGAACCCAGTCTGAGAATCTGAGTTACGGTTTAAGGTAAAGGAACTGAAGTTGTTTGATGGTGGATATCCCCCAAGATATCCTGGTCGTTGATTATCAAAATTGCTTGTCAAATGGAGATTTGATGATAAAGGTAAATTTTCTTGCAAAGTATTTCGCTGCAGCATAGAAGAACCTCCTGGCATAACTGAGTGCGTAGATGATAACTGTTGTCTTAGAAGATCATGATGCTGATTACTAGGAAAATCTCTATGAACAGGCGGGAAGCGTAGCTCATCTCTACTGTAAGGATTGGATAACAATTTATCTCTAGACTGTAAATCATCTCCTCTGATACGAAGACCTTCTCTAGGCAAATGCTGAAAGTGTAAACCATCTTTAAGCAAAAAGTCAGAAGAAAAACCATTTACTGGAACTTGTGAGTGACCTCTTGGTAATGCATGTGCATGTGAATCATCCCTTAACAAATGTGGAAGATGCTGTTCTTCTCTGAGTAAAAATGGAGCTCGCGAATCATTTCTAAACAAAGGCTGGCCGCCAAAATCTTGCCTAAAAACTGCTTCTCCACGTAAACCATCCTGATTTGTAGTATGTAAACGTAAATCTTCACGAACCAAAGGAGGAGCACGAAAATCTTGTCTAGGCAAGAGATGGTTCTGAAAATTTTCCCTATTTGCATCTTCTCTCATTAATGTCTGAGATTGAAAGCTTCCCGCTGGAAAGGGACGAGATTGCAAGTTTTCTGCTTGCAAGGGCCACGATTTCAAGCCATCCAATGAATGAGGCCGTGAACGGAATTCCTCCCCTAGCAGAGTGCGTGACCTGAAGTCCTCTCCTTGGAAGTTTCGGGACCGAAAGTCTTCCCCTGGCATGATCTGAGACCGGAAGTCCTCCCCTGGCAGGATTCGAGTCCTGAATTCCTCCACTGGTGGTGCCCGAGGCCTAAAGTCCTCCCCTAGCAAAGGAAGGGACCTGAAGTCCTCTCCTGGAAGGGAGTGAGGCCTAAATTCCTCCCCAGGCAAAGGATGAGTCCTGAAGTTCTCCAACTGCAAGGGCCGAGACCTGATGTCTTCTACTGGCAGGGCGCGCGATCTGAAATCTTCCATTGACAAAGGTCGAGGAGGAAAGTCTTGCCCAGGAAATACCCTCGGTTGAAATCGTTCTCCCAAAGGGGGATGGGGACGAAAGTCTTCTTTTAGAAGGGGACGAGGTTGAAAACCTTCCATTTGGAAGTGTTGAGGTTGGAAATCACCTACTGGGAATGAATTTGGTGGTGGCATAGATCGTAAGTCTTCTGTCAATGAGGACCTTGCCAGTGGTTGAGTTTGAAAATTTTCCATTGGCACTGATTTTGACAAAGCCTGTGATCTGAAATCTTCAAAAGGCACAGGCTGTGCTCTGAAATCTTCATGATGCAAAGGCTGTGTTCTGAAATCTTCAATGGGCATTGGCTGTGATCTGTTATCTTCATGCTGCAAAGGCTGTGCTCTGAAATTGAAACTTTCTTGAGTCGTTGTGAAATCTTTCACTGGTAGAGATATAGCAGGGAATGCTTCTGTTGAAAATTCAAATTGATGTGGAGGTATTTCCTCCACATGCAAAGGTGGGTTTTCTTCAACTTTTGAAGGCTGGGATTGGAAATATTCGATTGGCAAAATCCCTGAAGGAGTACCTCCTCCCTCTTGATGACCTTGTACAACTTCATTTTTTCTAGGAATTGCATTGGGATGGACACTCTCCTCAGGGATCTGGGCATCAGCACTCGCATTCATTGCTGGTAACTTTACATCATGATTTTCTGTCCATACTGGTGATCCCTTTTCATTCAATGAAGCCTCATTTAGCTCTTTTTCCTTTTCACTTGATTTTTCTTCTAAAATAAGGTCAGCTTTATCATTAGAAAGTTTGTCTGGAGATGCACTCTTCACCTTATCTTCCTCTGTTGCAACAGATATTTCTGTGACAATTTGAGAGCTTTGTATGTCTTGCCCAGTCTCTCTGCATCTTCTGTTCCTTTCCCCGCCGGAGGTCTTGCTAATATTTTCTGGTGCCTCAAGATGGATAAATCTACAAGAGGCCCCTCTGAAACACCTACCGTCTCTATTAAAATAAATGCATTCTGGAACACTAGCCCTCCTCTTTCTTCCCTCCCCTTGTTCATCAGAACGCCTAGATTCAGCTGGAGGTGTCCTGCTCCTTTTTCTCCTTGGCGACCAACTGAAATTTTCACAAAAATATTGGATCAGACCATTACTATTAAATAAAGATACAATCTTTAAATTATAATTTCCAAACCTAAAACCATAACATGAGCAAGAACAAAATCATGCAAACAAAAATCAAGCAGTTGTGCAAACAAAGTGTAAGATTTTTAACATCTAACTTCAAACCTAGCAGTGATATCATATATCTAAATGCCAGAAGAATAAAATCTAAGCTTCTCAAACCTGCGAGATTTGCTCCTCCTGCCCTTTTTCCTCCGTGGACTGGGACTCATCCTCCTTCGATGCCTGGCAACAGGAGACAGACTTCTACTCCGACTTCGGGATGTTTTCAGTCCTTTCCCACTATACAAAACACCATCTGATTCACTATCACTGGCACCTTCCCTTACTAGTCTGCCAAACTCATCAACATTTAGCATTTTGCTCTCTTGGTTTGCAGGTTTTTCCAAAGTTGACTCTGTATTTA
>MU224451.1:220205-238111 GCA_018584345.1 Thuja plicata
AGCATTAGCAAATTCGATTTGGCTTGTACAAAACCAATTGTGACCTTCCAGGACCATTCATCACAAGTCCAGACAGTTATTTTTCAAGTCCTAACAATTTTCACAGATACAGACCAATGCAGGCCATGTCAGTGGTGCTCATCCCAAAACCCTACATAAGGGCATCAACCTCCAATGCAGAGCTTCATTCATGCAATATATGTTCCAATGGTTTAAATTCATATACTCTGATATTATTTGGAATTTCACATATCTGGTATATTCAAACAATTATTAGCATTTTCATATAATACTATAAATATAGTCCCAAGGGGTTTATCTTACTGGTTAAGGATTGGTTTATAATTGTGGAGACCCGTGTTCAAATCCCCATAGAAGCATCTACTGTGGAATTCTAAGTGGTGCTCTCGAGTTGACTTCTAATATGGTTGTTGTGGTTTCTAGCAAAAATGAGTTTATAAACAGTGACTCTTAGTCTTCCATGGCTGATTTCTAGTGCATGTTCCTAAGGAGCTTCTATTAGTCTCTATTAAGTGCTCACAAGAACTTATGTTGGTCAAAGATAGATGCTTGTATGAGCAGGATAATAGAAAACAATGTTCAAGAGAGAAGAAAAATTCAAAACTATAAATATAACAGATGACAAACTCAATACAACATGCACAAATATTTAGTAAATAGATATGATAGAAGAAAAACAAATTTACTAGATTTATAATGCAAAATTATCATATACTCTCATAATTATTGTGATGCAACCATTCTTTGACAGATTGTTTTATTCTCGTGAACAATCACCAACAATATGAAGGATCTCCATGGCCAAAAAATATAATTAAAGAATTAATAACAACCATCAAGAGGTAATGTTTCTCTTGCCCATTTAAGTACAATTTTATTTCAAAAGTATATTATTTAAGCACCTGACAACATAATTTTATAGCTTGTAATGACTTCTCTCTTGCCTGATTCAAGCACAATTTCATTTAAAGAGCATTTTTTTAATAGAATTCTCTTCAAATTTATGAATTAGAATTTTCCTGCCACGACTTGAACCAATATTTCACTATTTGTTTAAAGAAACGAATATATATAGAAAGCATCCACAAGAAACATTAAAGCACACACATAGAAGGCAAATTGTTTCAAATGTATCTTCTACCTGTGAAGACAAATTAAAAATCCCTTCCCAGCATCCTCCTATGATGTGCCAAACTTAAAGGCTTGGAATATGGCAGACATCTATAGGCAATCATTGAAAGAATTTTTTGGCAGATACTATGGTTGTGTCTGTTTAAAATATATGCAAAATATGAAGTGTAAAAAATGTAAAGAGTTTTTTATCCATTTTGTCTTTTTGTCTCTCCTTTCTGCCCTTTCTATCATTTCACTTGCAATTTTTTTATAACTCTATTTAATTGAATTCATTTTTAAACATGTCAGCATGTAATTTTTTAAATAAATGTACACACTCACTCCATGATGCCACTGTAGAATGCCTCTCAGAATAATTAAGGTCCTTCGGAGAAATTGTCTCTAATAATGGCTCGTCTCATCTTTATTCCTACAAAAGTCACCACATGTGGAATTTGATTCATTACCAGGTATGCCCTGTACCCAGAACATACCCAGACAGATTCCAAACTCAGTCTGGGTGTACTCTGGTATATCTGGACACAGCCCATGATTGTGTGTCCAGCCCAGGTATATCCCAGGTAAACCTCAACCAGGGCCATGCAAGCTACCCCACACACATCCCCAAACAGAAAAACATGATTTTAATCAAAAACAAAAAACTGAAATTTTCAAACAACAAAAACCAACTAACTAAATTACCTTTAGCATCTGATGTTGAATTATTAATTATTAGTTGTGTTCTGTATTTAATTTTATATATTTCCATGCAACTTATGGCTATTTTTTAATATTATTGAATTTATTTTCACTGACATATCGACCATACCAAGCCCAGGAAATAAAACAAGAAGCAAACTTACCTGGCCATACCAAAGACATCTGCAAACAACCATTCCCAGCCATTCCAAAACAGGCAACCTATGAGAATCTATGTATCAAAACCGAAGCATATTTACAAAGATATTATTCCATTATTACAGATGTTCAGCATTTGGAGAGATCAAGGGCACCCTACAGACCCCCCTTTAACAGGTTTACATTTTTAAAGTCTGCCATACCTCACTTGAATTCCCAATCATATTGTCCTGGCCTATGGTTTTATTCTCGACAAGCAAATTCCAAGGACAGACTCTCTGCAGAAAGGTAAAATAGACACAAACTCAACAATGTTTTGATTGAATTTTATTCATTAACCTTCTACATAATGTAATCAAGAAGAGAATGAATTCTAAGATATATCCCGGTTAAATTGTGTAATATATCTGATTACACACAAACATGAACAAAAACTAGATTAAGAACATAAAACTCATTGAGAGAAACTGTAAGACATAGTAATATACATGTGCATATCACCATACCAAAATATGGATAGAAGTATAAAAATAGAGTATAAACTCGCTTGTGCAATTTAAAGCTAACTTGATCAGATATCTCTTTAAGCATCATATTGAACAGCTCTGACAAAACGTCTCAAGGTAGCTGCCTACACCCCTAGTAGATGAATACATAAAAAATTGATTCTGAAATTTACATGGCATAAGCATGGGCAAACTTTAGATCAAAAGAAAGATTTGATGCTTCAATTTGTTTTTCTATGATATCTCCTTCATATTTTATAGAGGTGTGTACAAACGTAGTCAATGCATGCATCCTCCAAAATCACCATTTTACCAACAACAATCAAGAGGCTGAGCCAGCCCCAGGTATCTCATCTCACTATAGACAAATTGATTGATCTTCAACAGAGCTAAAGTTAGTCATTATCTTACCAAGAAAAGGTATGAGCAAGCCTAGAAAATGTATTCCTTGACACTGTGCCCAGAATTACATGACCTGTGTGTAGCATCCTCCCATGCCATTATTTTAAGCCCTGACATACTTATTCATATATCCCTGCACACAAAAACATGCATCCACATCAACAACAATTAAAGAAGAATCAAGGTTTGTGTGATAATAAAACTTGATCAAAAAGAAACCCACCTGAACAAGTTTAGAAAGCTTGCCCTCAGATGATGCAACATACTGATCAATTTTTACTCGTGTTTTAGGGACTTGATGGCTCTGCATGGCACCTGCAACCTTATCAACAGCCTTTTTAACAATGGTCTTGAATGCTTCTTTACTCATGTTACCTTCCCGCCATGAAGGTTTCAGCATGTCTTTCACAAATTCGGCAAGTGCTGACCTGAAAAGCTTCATTGATCGGCTATCTTTACTCTTTTTGCTCTTAGCAGTTCTATGACCTTGATCAATTTCAATCTCTCCAGCACCTCCTCCGGCTAGCTCTAGTGGATGACCTGGACTCCAGTTCTTCACTTCTTCCTCTAGAAGAGGGCTTCCATTTTCTACTGCACCAACCTCGGCATCCATTGCTGCCTCTGCAACATTATCAACTTCAATCTCCTTAAAAGCAGAGGTGGCGCCATCTTTATGTTTGTTGTTTTCTTCCACGTCTAGAACACGAGATGAACTACCAATTCTGGTCTTCCCAGCATTGCGGGAACTAACTTTGTCCAACACAGGTGCTATTCTTGACTGCTCTAAAGCTTTAGCATCATTATCCTTCTCTATATCAGACTCAAACATTTTCTTCAATGAATCGTTAGCTCCAAGAGAAGCAGGTTCAATACTATCATGTAAAGGATCATACTGATCTGCAGGAGCAGAAAAATCTCTATCAGGCTGATGAAGTGTCAGTGAACCTGGTACAGAAGATGCCCCCATATAAGAATATGGATAAGAGTGCCATTCTCCACCAACCACAGGTGCACCAAGAGGTCTAGGAGGTTGCTCTAGTCCAGGCCTAGGAATACTGCGTGGAGAAAGAGATGGCAAAGTAACTGGCCTTGTAATATAACTTCCTTGGCCACTGCCTGAAAAATGTGATAAATTGAATGGCTCCAAGCTGCTCTCTGTTTGAATTGATGCATGATGTGTAAAACCTGTCTTCCCTGCAGTAAATGAACTTGTATTCAAATCTGACTCTCGCATTGTTGGATTAGACATGAACCCAGTCTGAGAATCTGAGTTACGGTTTAAGGTAAAGGAACTGAAGTTGTTTGATGGTGGATATCCCCCAAGATATCCTGGTCGTTGATTATCAAAATTGCTTGTCAAATGGAGATTTGATGATAAAGGTAAATTTTCTTGCAAAGTATTTCGCTGCAGCATAGAAGAACCTCCTGGCATAACTGAGTGCGTAGATGATAACTGTTGTCTTAGAAGATCATGATGCTGATTACTAGGAAAATCTCTATGAACAGGCGGGAAGCGTAGCTCATCTCTACTGTAAGGATTGGATAACAATTTATCTCTAGACTGTAAATCATCTCCTCTGATACGAAGACCTTCTCTAGGCAAATGCTGAAAGTGTAAACCATCTTTAAGCAAAAAGTCAGAAGAAAAACCATTTACTGGAACTTGTGAGTGACCTCTTGGTAATGCATGTGCATGTGAATCATCCCTTAACAAATGTGGAAGATGCTGTTCTTCTCTGAGTAAAAATGGAGCTCGCGAATCATTTCTAAACAAAGGCTGGCCGCCAAAATCTTGCCTAAAAACTGCTTCTCCACGTAAACCATCCTGATTTGTAGTATGTAAACGTAAATCTTCACGAACCAAAGGAGGAGCACGAAAATCTTGTCTAGGCAAGAGATGGTTCTGAAAATTTTCCCTATTTGCATCTTCTCTCATTAATGTCTGAGATTGAAAGCTTCCCGCTGGAAAGGGACGAGATTGCAAGTTTTCTGCTTGCAAGGGCCACGATTTCAAGCCATCCAATGAATGAGGCCGTGAACGGAATTCCTCCCCTAGCAGAGTGCGTGACCTGAAGTCCTCTCCTTGGAAGTTTCGGGACCGAAAGTCTTCCCCTGGCATGATCTGAGACCGGAAGTCCTCCCCTGGCAGGATTCGAGTCCTGAATTCCTCCACTGGTGGTGCCCGAGGCCTAAAGTCCTCCCCTAGCAAAGGAAGGGACCTGAAGTCCTCTCCTGGAAGGGAGTGAGGCCTAAATTCCTCCCCAGGCAAAGGATGAGTCCTGAAGTTCTCCAACTGCAAGGGCCGAGACCTGATGTCTTCTACTGGCAGGGCGCGCGATCTGAAATCTTCCATTGACAAAGGTCGAGGAGGAAAGTCTTGCCCAGGAAATACCCTCGGTTGAAATCGTTCTCCCAAAGGGGGATGGGGACGAAAGTCTTCTTTTAGAAGGGGACGAGGTTGAAAACCTTCCATTTGGAAGTGTTGAGGTTGGAAATCACCTACTGGGAATGAATTTGGTGGTGGCATAGATCGTAAGTCTTCTGTCAATGAGGACCTTGCCAGTGGTTGAGTTTGAAAATTTTCCATTGGCACTGATTTTGACAAAGCCTGTGATCTGAAATCTTCAAAAGGCACAGGCTGTGCTCTGAAATCTTCATGATGCAAAGGCTGTGTTCTGAAATCTTCAATGGGCATTGGCTGTGATCTGTTATCTTCATGCTGCAAAGGCTGTGCTCTGAAATTGAAACTTTCTTGAGTCGTTGTGAAATCTTTCACTGGTAGAGATATAGCAGGGAATGCTTCTGTTGAAAATTCAAATTGATGTGGAGGTATTTCCTCCACATGCAAAGGTGGGTTTTCTTCAACTTTTGAAGGCTGGGATTGGAAATATTCGATTGGCAAAATCCCTGAAGGAGTACCTCCTCCCTCTTGATGACCTTGTACAACTTCATTTTTTCTAGGAATTGCATTGGGATGGACACTCTCCTCAGGGATCTGGGCATCAGCACTCGCATTCATTGCTGGTAACTTTACATCATGATTTTCTGTCCATACTGGTGATCCCTTTTCATTCAATGAAGCCTCATTTAGCTCTTTTTCCTTTTCACTTGATTTTTCTTCTAAAATAAGGTCAGCTTTATCATTAGAAAGTTTGTCTGGAGATGCACTCTTCACCTTATCTTCCTCTGTTGCAACAGATATTTCTGTGACAATTTGAGAGCTTTGTATGTCTTGCCCAGTCTCTCTGCATCTTCTGTTCCTTTCCCCGCCGGAGGTCTTGCTAATATTTTCTGGTGCCTCAAGATGGATAAATCTACAAGAGGCCCCTCTGAAACACCTACCGTCTCTATTAAAATAAATGCATTCTGGAACACTAGCCCTCCTCTTTCTTCCCTCCCCTTGTTCATCAGAACGCCTAGATTCAGCTGGAGGTGTCCTGCTCCTTTTTCTCCTTGGCGACCAACTGAAATTTTCACAAAAATATTGGATCAGACCATTACTATTAAATAAAGATACAATCTTTAAATTATAATTTCCAAACCTAAAACCATAACATGAGCAAGAACAAAATCATGCAAACAAAAATCAAGCAGTTGTGCAAACAAAGTGTAAGATTTTTAACATCTAACTTCAAACCTAGCAGTGATATCATATATCTAAATGCCAGAAGAATAAAATCTAAGCTTCTCAAACCTGCGAGATTTGCTCCTCCTGCCCTTTTTCCTCCGTGGACTGGGACTCATCCTCCTTCGATGCCTGGCAACAGGAGACAGACTTCTACTCCGACTTCGGGATGTTTTCAGTCCTTTCCCACTATACAAAACACCATCTGATTCACTATCACTGGCACCTTCCCTTACTAGTCTGCCAAACTCATCAACATTTAGCATTTTGCTCTCTTGGTTTGCAGGTTTTTCCAAAGTTGACTCTGTATTTACCTTTTCTTCAATGTTGTTATCTGGTAAAATGGGTGGTGGAGGAATATCTTCTAGAGGTTTATTAGCCTCACTTAAATTGACATTATATGAACTAGTTTTAACAGCTTCTAATTCCATGCCTTCTGTATCACGATTCGTATTATCACCACCAATCTCACATACAGAGACACTCAACAATGGCTTTACACTTTCACAAACAGTAGGGGTTGGTAAATAAGATTCATTTGTTGATAAATCTTTTTCTAGCTCCACATCCATTTCAGTCACATGTTCTTCACTGAAGACAGTGGATGTGTATCCTTCCTTCTGAATAACTTCATTTTTGTGAGGTGCTTTCAGTTCTTCACCCAAAGATTTGCCGGGACTCATATCACTTGCAGAAGGTCCAGATGGTGTATGACCAATATTTTTTGGTGAGGATCTGATTAGGTTCGGTTCTTCTACACTAGGTTCTTCAGAAACAGATTCAGGCTCTTTTGGTGAATATCGAACTGGACTCAGATCTTCTATATACATTTCCTGAAGACTTTTCAAAGAGGATTCGACTGGACTCAAATCTCCATATGGTACATCAGATGCATCCTGAAGTTCTTTTGGTGAAGACTGAACAGGACTCAGATCTTCTACATGAAGTCCCTCAGAAGCCCCGCGAGGATCTTTTGGTGAGGATAGAACAGGGCTCAGATCCTCTACAGAAAGTTCCTCAGATCCATGTTCAAGCTCTTTTGCTGGTGATGGGGTGGGACTCAGATCCTCTACACAAAATCCCTCAGATCCATGTTCAAGCTCTTTTGCTGGTGATGGGGCGGGACTCAGATCCTCTACACAAAATCCCTCAGATACATGCTGAAGCTCTTTTGGTGAAGATTGGACAGGAATTGGATCCTGTACATGAATTCCTTTGGATATATGCTGCATCTCACTTCTGAATGAGCAAACGGGACTTGCCTCTCGAGCACAAGGCACATCAGAATTATGATGTAGATTGGATGGGGAAATTTGAACTGGAGTCATCTCCCCAACACAAGGACTCTCAGATACTTGACGAAGCCCTTCTGGTGAAGATTGAACTTGTACTGAGTGCTCTCCAAAAGGACCCTTTAATGGGTTATGCAACTCCTTTGGTGACAATTGTACTGGAATAAGGTCTTCAACAGAAGGTCTCTTAAATTCAGACTCGTGGCACACTTCTGGAAAACATCACCATCATATCAGTTATGATTAGATTTCTCACTGTTAAGTAAAAAGAAGCCATGAATTACAATTCTACAGTCCAAAAGAAACTATAACATTCAATATTTGATAGCATCCGACAATAAGTTCAATGGTACTAGGTATACATAACTTTATTTGCAAAAACTGAAACATTCTTGTGAATGCCATAAACAAATTTTATTCAAGTCCGCAAGGCTTAGCAGCTGTAATATGCTCAAATAAATATGTACATACGCAGTGCACAAACTGTTATTTATTTACTAGTGTGAAGAGTATATATATTACCTTCTATAGATCCATTTTATACAGACAACTAGTATTCAACGTTCATATTAAAGTAAACTCAGGGTGCTTTTAGATCAATTTTGTTTGAATCAGATGAGCTCCAATGACTTCAAAACAGGACACAAATCCTACCCATATAGTCAAAAACATTACCCCAAATCAAAATCACAAGTTCATGTCTAAATTCAGGGAGCAGACGATTCCTGTTCACTACAAAACAGAGGTAATGTAGCATCCAATGTCCAAAATGATTGAAATGAGGTCAGCAGTTTGTTTCCCTTGAGGAAGTGTCAAAGCGTGAATACATTCAGAACAGTTAAATAGTATATATAGTAGCATAGAAGCAATAATCTGCAAAAAAATCCCAACTATACCCAATTTTCAATGACCTTTTTGCATTTAAAGCACGTTAAAATCGTAGTAAAACTCCTTAATGGCAAAAAAACCTATAAAATCATTGCCAAAACCTGCGTAACCCTACAAAAACTCACGAAATTGACAAATCACTCAGAAATAGGATTGATTCCAGGACAGAAGCAAAGTCAATGTGGATTCGGCATCAAAACAATTTGTTATTTTCTCCCTTTGATTTTCTTTCCGACCTCTGGAAAACCCCAAACAGAGGAGCGGGAGGAGCAATGGCAGTCATCAACTGAATTTGAAAGGGCCTCAATCATCCTAAATTGTAGTGGGCATGTCTAATGAATTTTCTCTAAATCGCAGTTTCAATATGACCCGAGCTCTTTGCAAGTCTCACCCCATGGATTCTAATGCAATCAAATGTATAATTAATATTATACACTAATTTTAAAATTATAAATATTATACACTATTATAGATGGCCCTTTCACAGGCAAGCAGCAAACCCTATAGTTTATAATTAATATTATAAAGTAGTTTCAAAATTTAAATTATTATTGACTATTAATATATATTATTAGTTATATAATAGATTATAAATTTAAAAAAATGTAAAATTTATAATGTATATATCTATTTTAAAAATATAATTAATATATTCAAATTTTAATATGTATGATTTTTAGATTACAATTAATATATTTAATTTTATCATTAACTTTGGTCACCACCTAAAATAGTAGTTGCCAAAACCAGTGGCTTGCTAATCTTTTATTTCAATTAAACAAATGTCTTCTGTTGAATTCTACCCCATATAAAGGACTTACTGATTGCCATTATGGGATATAAAGCATTGCAATTGTGGAATCTGATTTGATAAGCTTTCTCAAATATTGATCTACCCCTACAAAATCCCTGCCTCAATCACAATGAAAGTCTTGGATCACTTCAAAAATGGTTTCCACTTTTGATAAATTCCTAACAGTAGCTAGAACGCTGTCTGATAAATTTTGATCTCAGTTACTTCATAGACTTGGCTAATATTTGATCTCAGACTTGGACAACTATTTGGAGACTGCCCTCTTTAAAAGTCTGATAAGTTTTGATCTCAGTTACTTCATAGACTTAGCTAATATATGATCTCAGACTTAGACAGTTATTTGGTGACTACCCTCTTAAGCTAATATCTGATCTCAGACTTAGACAGTTATTTGGTGACTACCCTCTTAAAAAGTTCACTGAATATTTGCCTCTGTGATCAGCAATAGGCAACTATTTGGTGACTGCCCTCTTTACAAGTTAACTGAATATTTGCATATGCGATCAACAATATGAATATAAACAACAAAATCTATTTTCTACAATTCATGAGTTAAATTCAATTTTATTTGCTCTCTATATGTCTATGCTATGGAAATGCCCTTAGCTTTAGAAAAAGAGTTTGTCTCTTTTTCTACAATTTTTTACCTTTTTTAAAAAAATATTTTTTTTTCTTGATTTTTCCCTAGTTTTTTGCCATTTTTTCAAAAAATCTTTTACTTTTGGTTTGCTGATTAATTCCCCAATCAATTTTTTCTTCCTATATAACTTAGGGGCAAATTTGTACTCCTGATTCAAAGCTCCTGTTAAGACTCAAAAGCATTTAGCATTCCAAAAGACAGGGAAATTTAATTAAGAAACCATTTAATAAAAAGGCTTGAATTTGAAACTCTAAAAGTGGTGGACTAAGTTCACCAAACCTCCTGCCACTATTGACCGCTGAGAGGTGTCTATATTCTAAGTGAGTCTCTGTGCTGTGTAATCATCGCCAGCATACATAAAAAACATTTCTAGAAGAGCAAACAATGCAAAATCATCTACCATGGGATAGAATGCACATCAAATTGCAAGTTTTTCACAAAAGCTGGGGCACACATTGAATTGCACTGTCCTTGACATAAGCATTGGTTACTTTTTAAATCCCGCATTTAATTTTAACAAAGAGAATTCAAGGACGGTGCTTAGACATTGACTGTAAAAAATTCTTAAACCTACCCAAAAACTACCCAGCCCAAAAAGCACTAACAAACACACTACAGGACACAAAAGAATAGAGACCTCAGCCAAACATTTAACAAATTTTCTGTCTAGTTCCAAAGCTAAGCCACAGAATGGCTTCAATTTTTATAATTCAAACAGAACTTGCAGTCACATTTTTTCTATTGCTCCCACCCTTGTTCTTTGAACCAGATTTGCAAACAAGGCAAGCAAAAACTATGGCTAGCAAAGTTCAAACACATGCAAAAATGTAATGTCCCCGTTTTGACTGAGCATTGGAGATTAGTGGATTTAGCCTATCATTGGGTCCTTGTAGGCTAATATTGGTGATTAGAGGACCCTGTTGTGGGTTGTGGCCCCATTTTGAGGGACTTACTATTTATAGTAAGTCAACAGTTGGTTCCACGGAGCTCAAATGATTTAGAGGAGTTATATGATGCTCTCAGATTTTATTTCCGACTTCCGCTTTGGGCTACAAGATTCTTGGAGGGAGCGTCTATTTTTAGTAAGTCGCCCTGTCATGTTCATTCATCATATTCCATCATCAGGATCACTCTTGTGCTGCCAAATTTTGATTCTGATACTTCCTCAGTTGTTTTCGCAAGACAGGTGAATTATTATTATAATTTAATTAAATCGGCTAAGGTTGCTATTTTTATTGGGATTGTATTTTGGGCATCTTAGTGTTATAGCTCGTCGAAACCGGGTTGAGAAATTTTTAATCATGAGCTCATAAAACAGGGACCCTATGTGTCAGAATATTGTTATTTTAATGAAAGGGTTGTTTTTCCTCATTAAAGTGGAAAGAAATATAATAGTTTATTATATTTCAAATGTGCAAATAAAGCATAGTCTTTATGTAAGTGAAAAGTGCGCAGATGAAGTTAGGGATGGATTTGTGAGGAAGACTTTATAAAGGCTCTTGGAAGAATTCGATTATTCATTATGCTTATCATTCTTTTAAATTGGTTTTAAAATGGTTCTAAGTTCTAGAGTTGAGGGTTTCAAAATTTCAGCAAGAAGAATTGTAAATTCTTCATGAGTCCTTTCACTTTGAGTTGGATTTAATTGCCAATGAATTGTGGTTGAATTGCGGCCAGCGTGGGTGATGCCTGAAGGAATTTGGGATGCCATTAATGGGAGTTGACAGCTGGAGTGTTGGACACCAATTTGAATGGTGCTGATTTTTGGTTCAGATTGGACGTGGGGCTTCTCCTCAAGCAGCTGCCCCCTCTCTTAGCACTTGCGGGCAGAGTTTAGTGCTGGAAACATTGATAGCCGCCCTTTCTCTTTACTTGCGGCTAGTATGGTGGCTGTTGAAAGTAATCACAGGTTCTTTTAGTAATTTATTTGATAGCATTGGTTATGTATAATTTGTTATCAGCGACTGGGGTTTTGAAATTAAATTAAATAGAATGCATGGTTATTTGTATTTCAATGTAATTGATTGGTTAAAGAATTTTGGTGAAATCATTGTTTTAAAAATTCATATCATTCTACAATTCCAAAACAAATACAATTGTTGCAAGCAAATTCAGAGATAGAGCCAGGCAGGCTCTTTACAGTGGTATCAGAGCAGTTTTCCTGCCATCCTATGGGCGTGATATTTATAGGGCTTGATTGTTCGACTTGAGTGATCAGTACTCTGGTTTTTTTTGTAGTCATGGACAGATACAGGAAATCTAGTAGTCATAGAAACTAGTTAGACAGTTTGTCTGAATTAAGAAAACAAGCAAATGCCTTAGTTAAGGATATGGAGAAACGAAAGCAAACTGTGGAAAGATTAAATGAGCCACTTTTAAATCCGTCAACTGTCGATAGGGCAGCAGATTATTTGGTTTCTTTGTTCAGTAGGTCCTCTTCTCAGAGAAGATATGAGGAGAGACGTGAGTGTTATACATGTGAGACATCCAGAAATCTCCACGATGAGTTTTCAGCAACTGCTGATTTTGGGGGAGATGTTCCTGTACTTAGTGGACACCAGAGGGACATGTGGATGTGCCTGACTTGTTAGTAGATAGTGGTACTGCGTTTCAGCATCCTGAGCCTACCAGAGTTGTTGACACGGATCAGGCTGGTGACATGTCTACTGCCATTAATGGCAGTCTTGCATCAGTTGGTAGTAGTATCAGCAATACAGGGTCTGATTTTCCGGACACCAAACTCTTATTTGAGCCTGTTGTTGATGCCATGGATGGTGTGAGAGTGGAGGATGTTGAAGATAACACTAGGGGTTGTGACACCATGGATGATGGTGTTAGTTTTGAGGATTGCGAGGAGTATTTGAGCTCTAACAGCTCAGATATTTATGACAGTTGTCGCAGTCTGGAGTCAATACAGGAGACTGCAGTCTTTTCCTGTACTGAGGATGTGAGCATGGAGTCACCCAGTGATGACACTCAGGAGTCAAGTGGCACAGATGAGTCAGGTGACATAGATTCATGCCACAATGTAGAGGATTCACGAGAGGACATTGAGTCATGTATGCAGCCAGAGATAGCAGAGGGGTCTCAGATAGAGGATGTCGATACTAGCATCACAGATACCTCTGATGTTGAGTGTGAGGATGATGTGGGTTGCAGTGTGTTTGGTTTTCTATATCCGACATTGAGTATTGACTCAGCATTGTCATTCAGTGGTGGTGGGTTCCAAGATCCTTCTCTGCAAGGACTCGCGGATGAGGATGGGGAAGCATATGAGTGGCAGGAGTTTGTTTCAGCCAGAGCTTCCATTCCTTCAGATGAGGTTATTCCTTCAGTGACACATGAGGATGCCTCTATTTGTAGCGAGTCATGTTTGATTTATCAGACCTTGGGGGAGGACTCTGAGTTGTTAGCGAGTGACGATGGATCCCAAGATCTAGATGGTCATGTGGTTACAAAGGACAAGGTAGCTGAGGATTATGATGAGTTAGATTTAGCAGCAGCTTCCTTGGGGGTAGATGAGGATGAGTCCAATGTCAGTACTCAGTTTGTAGATGTGTGCTTGGATGACAGTACATAGAGATTCGATGATCTTGAGGGGAGTTTGTTGGATACAGCTTCCTTCCATAGTGTGGACAATGCAGTGGAGATTGTGCATAGGAGACCCATTGTGCAGAGTCATCATGTGACTAGCCAGCTGAGAGTCAGTGAGAGAGACATTTCTTCTACTCTCGAGCATTTCGATATCGCTCGTCAGTTGTTGGTTGTTTATGGTTGCGGTGCTCCTGTGACAGATGAGCAAGGTGGTAGCTACCTTTCCCTGACGGTATGCTGTCAGAATTTTGAGACGGGATTATTTACTGTTGGTAGCTGATCGAGATCACCTAGTTGAGTGGGGGATTACGGCATATGAGGCATTGATGGACAGAGAGGAGGTGAGTGAACTTACTCAGGAGCTCACAGCGACTTCTGAGGCTTTAGAGGGCACTCAGTTGGCTCTTCAGGGGTCGCAGTTATGACTGTCGAGTTGGAGCGGATTCAGTCTTTACCAGCCATAGATCCAGTTCAGTTGCAGATAGTAGTGGTTGGTGGTGAGTTAGCTTCCACAATTGGCAGTGATGGATGTGTTGGGGACATAGTTACATCCATCCTTGAGACAGATGCAGTAGATGCAAAGGAGGTTAGTGCATCAGTCGAGGACAGTAAAGAGAGTTTTGTGGTATCCAGTTCTCCAGTTGTTAGCACGATGACAGATGATACAAAGTTGGTTTTGGGGAATTTTGTTGTAGCTTGTGTGGATTTGTCTGAGAGTTGTGTGTCAGTTGCTGACACCACTCCCTTTGATTCCCAGGACATGGACAGGGTATCATCTGGTTCTCATGATGATTTGTTTCCTTTTGTCGGAAGCAAATCTATTCCTCCTTTCTATACAGCTGAAAGTGATAGGCAGTTGGTAGCGCCGCAGTTTCAGAGGGATCAGTTGTGGATTGCAGGGGAGCAGGTTGATGCTGCTTCTTATAATTTCTACTGCACAGAGTCATTCATGGAGTACTTGCTGGAGAGTCCGGTTTTGCAGGAGGGTCCTTTCAGAGCTTCTAAGGGTACACTCATCTGGGGCTCTCGTTGTATTCAGCTTTTGGTGGGGAGAATTGTAGATACTTTGACTACAATGCTTCCTCATCGAAATTTTGTGTTTGGGTTTGCTGAGAGGGTTACCCAGGATCCTGCCCATCCAATTTTTGAGAGTCAGAGATTGTAGCCATCTCTTGATTCGCAATTTGATTTTGATGATTACCTAGTGAGGCACGCTCATCATTTCTCTTTTGACCCACCAGTTGAGGACTTGTTTGCGCGTCGGTGTGGGTTGGCTCCAGGTTTATACCATTCTTCTGGGGATGGGTTTACTCCATCAGCAGTTGATGGGGTTGATCACTGCAAGCTAGCAGTAGGTACTTGCAGGGTCAGTACATCTGGGATGGTTTTACAGTGGATGGATATCTGGATTACGAGAGTACACATGGCAGATTGGCAGGGTGTGCAGGGAGCTCTGATCTTTTAGATGGTATTGGATATCCATTCTTCCTTGTTATGGATGGCTGTGAGTTTCATCTCTCCTGGAATCCAGGTAGTGACAGGTTTGGCACTGCAGATTGTGTGGACAGCTATGGTTGGCATGATGACAGTGTGTTTTGGTTAGCTCAGTGGATGGTGAGTTCATCACAGGAGTTTGCAGGTGATCGTAGGGACATTACTCCATTCTATCCTTGGGATCCGGGTCTGGGTGGACTTCTGTGTTTTGTTTCTGGGGATTGCTTGGGGACAAGCAATTTCGGGAAGGGAGGACTGTAATGCCACTATCGACCGCCGAGAGGTGTCTATATTCTAAGTGAGTCTCTGTGTTGTGTAATCATCACCAGCATACATAGAAAAACATTTCTAGAAGAGCAAACAATGCAAAATCATCTACCATGGGATAGAATGCACATCAAATTGCAAGTTTTCACAAAAGCTGGGGGCACACATTGAATTGCACTGTCCTTGACAAAAGCATTGGTTACTTTTTAAATCCTGCATTTAATTTTAACAAAGAGAATTCAAGGACGATGCTTAGACATTGACTGTAAAAAATTCTTAAACCTACACAAAAACTACCCAGCCCAAAAAGCCCTAACAAACACACTACAAGACACAAAAGAATAGAGACCTCGGCCAAACATTTAACAAATTTTCCGTCTAGTTCCAAATCTAAGCCACAGAATGGCTTCAATTTTTATAATTCAAACAGAACTTGCAGTCACATTTTTTCTATTGCTCCCACCCTTGTTCTTTGAACCAGATTTGCAGACAAGGCAAGCGAAAACTATGGCTAGCAAAGTTCAAACACATGCAAAAATGTAATGTCCCCGTTTTGAGCGAGCATTGGAGATTAGTGGATTTAGCCTATCATTGGGTCCTTGTAGGCTAATATTGGTGATTAGAGGACCCTGTTGTGGGTTGTGGCCCCGTTTTGAGGGACTTACTATTTATAGTAAGTCAACAATTGGTTCCACAGAGCTCAAATGATTTAGAGGAGTTATATGATGCTCTCAAATTTTATTTCCGACTTCCAATTTGGGCTCCAAGATTCTTGGAGGGAGCGTCTATTTTTAGTAAGTCGCCCTATCAAGTTCATTCATCATATTCCATCATCAGGATCACTCTCGTGTTGTTCATTCATCATATTCCATCATCAGGATCACTCTTGTGCTGCCAAATTTTGATTCTGATACTTCCTCAGTTGTTTTCGCAAGACGGGTGAATTATTATTATTATTTAATTAAATCGGCTAAGGTTGTTATTTAGGATTGTATTTTGGGCATCTTAGTGTTATAGCTCGTCGGAACCAGGTTGAGAAATTTTTAATCATGAGCTCATAAAACAGGGACCCTATGTGTCAGAATATTGTTATTTTAATGAAAGGGTTGTTTTTCCTCATTAAAGTGGAAAGAAATATAATAGTTTATTATATTTCAAATGTGCAAATAAAGCATAGTCTTTATGTAAGTGAAAAGTGCGAAGATGAAGTTAGGGATGGATTTGTGAGGAAGACTTTATAAAGGCTCTTGGAAGAATTCGATTATTCATTATGCTTATCATTCTTTGAAATTGGTTTTAAAATGGTTCAGAGTTCTGGAGTTGAGGGTTTCGAAATTTCAGCAGTAAGAATTGTAAATTCTTCATGAGTCCTTTAACTTTGAGTTGGATTTAATTGAGTTGTGGTTGAATTGCGGTCAGCTTGGTTGATGCCTGAAGGAATTTGGGATGCCATTAATGGGAGTTGACAGCTAGAGTGTTGGACGCCAATTTGATTGGTGCTGATTTTTGGTTCAGAATGGACGTGGGGCTTCTCCTCAAGCAGCTGCCACCTCTCTTAGCACTTGCGGCCAGAGTTTAGTGCTGGAAACATTGATAGCCGCCCTTTCTCTTTACTTGTGGCTAGTATGGTGGCTGTTGAAAGTAATCACAGGTTCTTTTAGTAATTTATTTGATAGCATTGGTTATGTATAATTTGTTATCAGCAATTGGTGTTTTGAAATTAAATTAAATAGAATGCATGGTTATTTGTATTTCAAAGTAATTGATTGGTTAAAGAATATTGGTGAAATCATTGTTTTACCTGGCAAACTATGTTAAAAATTCATATCATTCTACAATTCCAAAACAAATACAATTGTTGTAAGCAAATTCAGAGATAGAGCCAGGCAGGCTCTTTACAAAACATGCATATGACACAAAGGGTACACACAAATTCTTAACTGGCCAGTCAAACAGAAGGTGTGATTTGTATTTGTTCTCGTATCCAAGAGTTAATTCATCATGCCACACTTCAAACATATCATGGCCAGATTGCACAGTTCACTGTATGCGTCAACACTTATACTAATATATTATGTATCTACCAACTCTTCCTAGACTATAATGCAATATAAAATAGAATAAGTGATACCACGAATAAAAATACAGTGTAAATGAAAAATTACTAAAATTGAATAGAAGATGCAAAGAAAAAAGCATTTATCTTTTTCCTCGTTCAAATAGAAGATATATCTGACTAAAATAATACAGTAAACCATCTATGAACTACTGCAAAAAGGCTAAACAAAATAAAGAGTAATAATCACCTTCCATTTCTGTGTCCATAACTGCAGGAGAATTTGAGACATCTTCCAAAGTAATTCCGAACAACTCATTGTGATTTGTAGTACCA
>MU224451.1:238562-250815 GCA_018584345.1 Thuja plicata
GGTGGAGATGGAGGTGGCATGGGTGGGGGAGGGATAGCACCTCCTGGAGGGAAAACTGTAAATGAAGGTGGTGGAATTGGAGGAGGAAGGACAGAAGCGCCTCCCGGAAGTGGAGGAGGCCCTCTAGGTAAGGGTCCCGGAGGCGTCACAAAGGACGTAGGTGGTGCTTGATATGGAAGAGGGGCAAGTGTTCTTGCAGGCGGTCCAGGCGGCATTGAACCTGGTGGCATCCCGTAGGGCATATGTGCAGGGGGCAGACCAGGTGGCATAGCATGATTCAGATTTGATGAAGGCCCAAATCCAGGTTGTTGATGCTGGTGCTGCTGTCCACCCGCGAATGGAGGTTGATGCATAGGAGGGCCCATTCCTTGCATTACAGGACCAAATTGCCGATTCATGTTCATCATCCCTGGAGGCGGACCTGGCGGCCCTGGAAGCTGATGTCCAGGAGGCCGTTGTCTAAATTGAGGAGCATTCCTTGGAGGCCCATACATTTTGAATCAAACTTTCTGCAAAATAACAGATGCCAGGTTCCTTATTTCACTGTCCATGTCCCTTTATAACCCTAAATTTCCATATCTCATAACACCAAGCAATGTAAATCCTCCATACCAATTCAAATTTTCTCAGATGCAGAAGTCCAATTCCAAATCACTCCCCGCTGATTCTAATGTGCCCACGTTCGCAACCTTCCACTATTAAATTTTGAAGGAAGATACAAAACCAAGGATCTCCTGCAAAAACAGAAGCAACTTAACAACTTCAATTCCTATCGTTTAGGTTAATTGTCGGAGCTGTTTATTTAACTCCGAAAATTTGAAACATGTTTCTCCAAAAATATACATCCACAATTATAAATCCCACCAAAGCACCACTCCCAAATCTTTTTTCAGGTTTAGTCCGAAGCTCTCATCATCAAAATATAGGAATATGTCAATTGTGAATTGGTGGACTGGTGAAGTTCAATGGTTCTCATTAAGCCTACCAGGGTTCAAATCTCGTGAAGACATCTGATAAGGGATGAGGCTGAGATCGTACCCCAGACGAATTTGGTGGAATGGATACCCCTCAGTCCTTAGCTCTCATTCTCTAATTCGTTTACATTACAAATCTCCTTAACTCGTTAAAATGCATTATAATTAATTTTCAACGAACTAACCTAATCTAATCTACAAGCAACCACTCAACAATCATTATCTTATTACAAAAACTTCTATTCTAAAACCCTAAAAATAAAACCCAAGCAACCTGATATGCAAAAGGCCACACTAAACCAAAACCCTAAAAGAGCTAGCTTATTTACATTAATTGCTTGCAGTTCAATTAAAACCCACCATTCAAGTCCACCATTATTGTATTGCCAATAAATTTGAACACAACAATACCATCAAGATAAATTGCAGACAAAAACCCTAGAGTGTTTACAAAGATAATACACAAGAAAGGTTGCAGGTACAGAACCAATTGAGGACGAAAACCCTAGAGCGTTTGTTTGTAAGTCTAGTTCGTTACCCAAGACGTTGAGTTTCAGTCCCAAATCCGACCCACCAGCAGTGGAAGCTTTGATGTCTATTTCTTATTTCTCTTGGGAAGTTTTGATTGTTTCCTAGTTTAAAGCAGTGGTTTGTGCTTCATCCACGGGCCCATGTTCAAAAATATCCTTTTGGGTTCGTGATTAATAATTTCATCTCTCCGTGTGCCCGATGAACTGTACTGAGCAACAAAAGGTCATTAGTAGCAGGTTTTTCAGAGGCTACGAGGTCTGTGAGAGTCGAAAAAAGTTTTGGGGGCGCAGATTTTTAAAGAGATAGTGTGCAAAGAATAATCGAAGCAAAAGAATCACAGTAACCATTCAAGTGTAATGTGATTTGTTTTTATTTAAATGATTTTTGATGTCTCGGCCACTTCCCTCGGGCGACCTAAAGCAACCTTTGACCTAAATTGTATTTCATTAATAAATATTAATTTTAAAGATAAAAGTAAAAGTAGTTTTTTAAAGGTAGTTTTCAAGTAAGATATAATTTGGAATATGAGAAGAACCCATAGAAAGCAAAGGAATTGTTATGATGAATCTTCGATTCTGTTTCTCACTAATAGTTAGAAGAAAATGAATAATGGGATTGAGTTTAGTAGAAAAAAATATTGAAATTATTTTGTACATATACACTATATTTTATATCAAATATTGAATCTCTAAAGAAAATATTGAAGTAATAGGCACAAAACTTGTAAAATATGTAATTTTAAAAGTTTGCAAATTTAAAGGTGTCACAACCCTCTTTCACATAAACCAAGGTTAACAACAGTTAACTTATTGTTGCCTATGATTTGCATGGCGTGTAAATTGGATCGTCTTTATTGAAGGAAAACATGTTGAAGTGGGAGAAAGAAAGTCGCATGGGATAGAGGGCGTGGAAATCTATTGGAGAGCATTAATTTCGCCCACCCAATCAAATTGACCATTTGAAGAAGAGACTTTCCACCGACCATCTAGATGTTTCTCAACAACCAACATTGAATGCATCATCTAACAATGTTTGTAGATGATTCTAGAAATGGGAAGTCGATGGAAGATTATAAAAAAAATACTGGGAGAAGGAGGAAATGGAAGTCGTTAAGGATATAGAGGGCTGAGCTTGGGGAAAAAAGAGAGGGCACGGGTTTGGAGGGGATACAGAATGCAGTCTTGGAAGAAAAGAGGGCATTTTGAAGGAGGGAGAGAGAATACATTTTGGAGGGGAAGATGGGTAGAAAAGGAGGAATGGGTTTGAGCGGGAGATCATTTTAGGGTTTTTGTTCTGTGACCATGGAGGCAACTAATGGTTTTAGCAGATTGCCCTCATTTGCAGAATACGAGTAGAATGAAGATTGTAGACACCTAGGCATGGCGTGTGAACAATTTGGACATAGTGTGGGAGTTGTTGATTAGCGGAGGTATGTGAATAGCAGGATGCCAAAATAATTTGATGAATCGACTCACAAACTAAATCAAAATACAATTGACAGGTGTAATACCAAATTCTGCAGTCTTTGCCACTATACATATTGCCTGTGTAGGGTGGGGTTGCGCTAATGGGCATCCTGCAAAATATGGAAGCTAAGGAATGTGATGGGGACATTTAAAAAAGAATTCTAAAAGGCTAATGAGATTAGCATGAGAAATCCCAGACTCCGCTACCCACGCCAGATTTCTCCTCATCGCATTGAGGCATGTAGGTAGAAAAGTGAGGTTGGAGTGTTGTGATATCAGACTATGAACAAGACCGAGTTGAGGAAATGGCTTTAGAAACTTCAAATAAAAAAAATTGGCTTTGTAAAGATAGATTGTACAATTGTTCCCAGCGTCCTCATGCCAATCTGGAGGTTTTCGAGCAAGGAATGATGTAGAAAAGAGCAGGTGAATTTGGAACCAGTTTGGGGGATATTCTTCAATGTCTCTGATGGTGGGTTTTCTCTATTGAATATGTTTGCAAACCGTGGATGCATAGCTAAGGCATGGGAACTATTTTCAGAATCCCTCACAGAAAAGTGGTCTCATGTAATATAGGGGATTGGCTTCAGATTTCCAGGTTCTCTTCTTTCTATTGTTTTATATTACCTTTAGACTTTGTTTTCAACTATATCTAGAAATAATGGTTTATATTTTTTTTGGAATGTCTTCTAGTCAGTTAGTAAAAACTTTTATAGTTTAAACCATTATTACTACACCCCCTTAGAAAAATAAGAGAATCGCCAGGCCTTAGTTTTTTTTAATATTTATATAGTTGTGTAACTAAAGATGAAACGACTCTCCTTTATGGTAGAATGAGAGTTTGGGATTGAATAGATATTGACATACAATATGCTTTTGGCGGTGGAAGGGATGTACTTTTATCTTTCCAGAATTTTGGAAGAATCAGAATGTTAAAGAAACCTCTATAATCCTATTGATTTGGAAATATAGATACGTCCAAAACTTTGATGAGCTAAGGGGAAAAAAATTATGACTAAGGATAGTCATACTTCTGATTTTGTTATTAAAACTTAGCACAATTTATATATATCATTCCATATCAAATCTTTTAGAAGCTTGGCTAGAAGACAAAGAACATCAAATTATTACCAAAGAGGAATTAGTCTATCGATGTTCACGATATTAGTAGAACAGAGACTTTTAAGGGTTGAATTATGTTGGAATTAGCAAACACAATTTATCATTAGCACCTCCCAAGGTTTCTCTTAATTATTTCATGATTGAAGATATTAATGTTCACTTATAATTATTGAGTATGTGTTGGAACGCATAGAACAGTGTTCTTGAGATTGCTTAATGGTGGGGTAAAGTTGAGTTACTCCTATTAGTTAAATAAAAGATATGGAAGTCAAATCTTAATGAGTAGAAATGAGATGGAAGCATAAACTTGTGAATTTCTTAGACTTATATACATGGTATACATGTTATTCATTTGATCTATGTTTATACTTCCTGAATATGTTGAATTTCCATGAATATCTTGAAGGTATATATAGTTACCTATTTATGCATTCTTGAGTTTTCTCCATGAGCTATTATGAAACTAGGTTATACTTACCATGTGAACCAAATAGATATTGGTGAAACTTTGAAATATGATTTGATAGTTAATGGAAGAATCTTTACTTATGTTATTTATGCATGCAAAATACACCCATGAAACATGTTGTACTATGCATTAAGTAAGAATCTTGCACAACATTATCCATATTTGTGAAATGGAGTCAGTTTTATTTAGAAATGTTTAAATGGAAGTCCATGATGTGTTTATTGTAATTTTATTATTGATGTATATTGTCACACAATTCCATTACTTCAGCCAATTTTACTTGCTTAGACTATTTCTAGCTAGGTTGGGTATCTTTCATGTCAGGAAAGATTCCAGGGAAGCATAATTGCTTTGTGGTAGGATGGAAACGCACTCCCATAATATTCTTTCCCTAATATTTGTTTGTAGCAGGTCTCTGGAGCCCCTGTCAGGAAGGTCTTCGTGTATAACATGTTATGATTCTATGAAGTCGATCATTGGTCTATTTTATTAATATTTGCACTCTTATGATAGTCAGTCGATGACTCTTGTAAAATCTATTTTCCTTTGCAAGCAAAAATTCTTGTGTTTATTGCACTTCGATAGTTTGGTTGGAGTCTCTCTCTTGTATTTGTTATTTCGACAAGTTGGTCAAATTATGTTAATGTCTTAAATGCATTATGACATGTGATGTATTGGGGTGTTTTTGACAGTTGGTTGACACTATTCTTTATATTGGACTCATGTGTCGCAAATCTATTCAACAGTTTTGGTCAAACCTTGTTTTCTTTCTTTAAATTTAAGGAAAACTATTTTTTTTGTCATCTTGTACATTCGACGTTTGACTTAGTTGACCGACTCTTTTGTCTTGTGGATATTGTCGATGTGGCACAAGTTGTCGAGAGTTCAATTCTTACATATGGTATCAGAGCTCTGGGTTCCATTCTATGGCATTGAGTTCTTTATGCTCAGTTGTGACCCTTAGTTGCACAAAGTGTCAGTCAACTATGCTTGGACTAGGAATGTAAGTGTTAGTTCCTTGGGTAGATGGTTGAGTCTCCTAGTTATGGTTACTCCTGATGGGCTAGGAAAGGATGTCTCTTGATTTTATTTATAAAAGTGGAAACAATCACTTCTAGGACCTTACCTCTTTTGTGTGTGAGGTTACTTATTTGTCAATGCTTGCTCTTAAAACTGTAAAAGATTCAATATTTCTGAAATGCTTGGTAAATTGTGTACCTCAAATTAATGTGATTGTAATTCTATTTGAAGTTGAATAATCTATAATGAGTGAGAAACTACGAAATATATTGGGTGTGAGTGATGCACTTAATTTAAATGTTTATTTCTTTGCACGTGAAGCAAGAAAGAAGGTAAATCTCTTTGAATTAATTGTGTAGTTAACTAATGATAAACTTTTGCACTAGGATATGAGTGAAATGATCCTAGCATGTTATGTGTGAAAATAAAACTCTTGGAAATTTAGTAATTTCATTTGCATGTTTCGTCTTGCATTTAGAATTTCATGAGACTGAGGAAGGGAAAATGAAATACTTAAAAAGTTTATGTTGTAAGAACAAATAGAATGTACCATTACATAGTGGTGTAAGTTATGAGATAAATAATTGTCTGGTGTATGGTCATGTTCTTTAGTGCACCTTGGATGCAAGGTGTCATGTACCTTCTACTCCCTCTTTGTGGCTAGTGTTATTCACTCTGTATATGTGTTTTGATTTTCAAATTTGCTTATGTTATTTTCCAGCTTGATGAACTTTGAAATTGATGAAGGACTAGCTTGAATTTTAAGTTTTTCTTGTCACTGTCTAGCCACCAAATCTTGTGTGTTTAATGTGGTTCTTGTTCACATTAATTTCTATTGATTTTGCACATCTTTGGGACTTTAGTAGAAATTTGTAAACATTGATTTTGATATTTCTTATGATCTGGAGGTGGCTAGGATGTGTGTTCTTTGTTGCTAGTCTTGTGGTGTGAAGGGATATTCTCTATCATATTTAGTATGAAACATTGATAGAATGTACAAGGGAGTAGATTGCGAAGAACATACCATTCTTATTCTTTCATTCATATTTTTTGAAATATGTTTTATTAGTTATGAAATGTTAAAGAACATTAGAAGGAACATGGTTGTAAATAGTATTTATGCATTGCATGAAATAATATACATTGATCTATATGCATTTGATGCAAGTTTTTTATGCTATGAGGAGCATTGCATGGATATCCTTGAGATGATAGAATATGTGTCAAAAGTACAATTTATGACTCTAATATGATATTACTAGCACATGGATAATGATCCATGATACATTGTGTGAAATTATACTTGGGGTGTTTTAACTTGATGTTCAACGAGTAGGTCGACATTTCTTGATTATAATGGATTAGAATTATTTTTGTACTGATACACTATGGGTGCTCTTGACAGGATGGTCAACACCTTCTCCTAGTGTATTATGTTTATTTGATTAGATGGTTCAAAATATGTGCTTGCCTATGATGTATGTGATTGTTCATGGTGAAAAGCATGATTCTTGAACACTTGACTTGTTGTGTGATTTCCACATATATGATTGGTACATTAATATATGAAAAGAAAGTATGTGATATGTATGAGTTGCATTTTTTTACTTACTATTTGAGAGAATTGGAAATCTTACCTTTCGGTGATGGGTGTTAAATGTGGGCGAAACAAGGAAGGGTAAAAGTGATATTTTCTTTTTTCACTTTGTCTGCCAGTAGAAGTCTGGTAAAAAATGCTCTGGGCAAAGTTGTTTGCATATGTTTTCTTAAATATGTTGCCTATGTTTCATCTTCCTACCACATCCGTAATTAGTTCTACTTAGACATATGTGGAAAGTAGTAGTTTCACAGTCGTACCAAATACCCCCTGTAATCACATAAAAATGGTCATCTAAACCCTAGACCCCCAATCTCAACAATTAATCAAGAAACCCTAATCTTGATAAACCCTAAGTCCTAAATCAAACATGCAATTATCAAATTCGAACTTATCTGACCTAAACCCTAGGTCCCAATCAATCATTGTACTTGATTAATTAATTAATTCCTAGATTCATAATACATTGGCAAATAAACCTTATGTTAATTATTTAATTGTTATTTTGATATATTAATTAAATAAAATTACAAAATTGTCAATTAAATAAAAAAGGGAATTAATTTAATTAATAAAAACAAATATGCATTCAAAATCATTTAAATTATCAAAAATGCATATGACATCATCAAATCTAGTTACTGATTATCAAAATGAAAATAATTAAGTTCCACTCAGTTAACTGTTTCTCCACTATTTATCATTTTGGAAACATTTCAGTTAACTGAAAACTGATTTTGGAAGTTTCCAAAATAACTGATCAATCAGTTTAGTCAACTAACTCTTTCGATCAATCACATTGCTTGCACATGGATTGTGCTTCTTCAATTGAATATGATCCACTCTTTTCTTTCGATCTCGACCGTCGATTCGAGAGAGATTTCTATAAAAGAGAAACTCTTTTCCTTCACAAAGGATCCTAACTTCTTCTATCTTTATTATACTGCATTTTCTTTTCTTAGCTTTTAATCATTTAGCATTGTTGTTTTATTTTCAAGCATGCAATCGATCTAATTTAGAGCATATTGAGCTTGGTGCTTTAAAATGAATCTTTCACATTTCAATTTGGTGCTTCTAAAACAAATCTAATTAGCTTGGATGGACAACAAATTGCATTTTGCATATCATTTTAGATCAATCATATAGCTTTAAAATCCTTCGTTTAGGATATTGGTGTAGTCGCTGAGTTTGTGATGACCTGAGAGCAAACTCATACTCCTACCTACTAGAAGGCAATAGATCGATTTAGGTTAGTGTTGTTTACTGCATTTCAATTTCATATTTTCTAACTTGCTAACCATGCAATGATCTATTGAAGTGTGTGTGTGTTTGTTGTGCAGCTTGCAGGTACCCATTTTCACACATACATTTCTGACGCCCACCGTGGGACCCGAACCCACGACCACAATTCCTTCTATCTTATGTCTATTATTCTCTCAAGTGCCTTTGAGTTCTATTTCAGTGTGTTCCATCTCTGTGCTATCACTTTTGTAGCACATTTGCATTTTGTTTTAGTGGAATTAATCGTTTCTTCTTGCATGTCATTTCTGTAGGATGCATGTTTCACTTTTTAGCTTGCATGTCATTTCAGTAGAATGTATGTTTTGCTTTTTAGCTTGCATGTCATTTCGGTAGAATGCATGTTTTGATTTTTATCTTGCATATCCTTTCTATAGGATGCATGTTTTTCTTTTTAGCTTGCATGTCATTTCTGTAGATTGCATATTTTAATTTTTAGCTTGCATGTATTTTTTATAGGTTTCATATTTTGATTTTTAGCTTGAATGCCATTTACGTAGGATGCATGTTTTGCTTTTTAGCTTGCATGTCATTTTTGTAGATTTCATATTTTGATTTTTAGCTTGCATGTCATTTTTGTAGGTTGCATGTTTTGCTTTTTAGCTTGTATGTCATTTCTGTAGGTTGCATGTTTTGCTTTTTAGCTTGCATGTCATTTATGTAGATTGCCTGTTTTGATTTTTAGCTTGCATGTCATTTCTATAGATTGCATGTTTCTCTTTTTAAATTTCATGTCATTTTTGTAGATTTCATGTGTTTTTATATTTTAAATTGATAAAAATAATAGGATTTTATTGATTCTCTAACGCTAACGGTTGACTTTGTTTACTTTTTTTCTATTTTCATAGCCTAACAATGGTTTGCAGGATGTTATAAATGAAGAAAAAAATCATAAACTACTAATGAGTTTGATGTAGGACGCTTGTCGAAGACTTTATGTGTCTTCCAAAACTTTCACGTCTACTTTTAGTAGTTAGATAACACTTCAGATTTGGTACTTAAAATGAATCAATTTGCTTATGTGTTTGAAGTGTCTTCTAGAATTGTAATCCCAAAGAATTGCATGAATGTATCCTCTCCCTTCGCCTTTGCAGATCTTGGATGTAAGAAAAATTCATGCAAATATTTTAGCGTGGCTACCTCCCGAGAGCTTTAACAGAGCCGATGAGAGTGGATTGTCCAACCGGTAATAGGCTAAATCCAAGCCCTTCCAAACCGGTATATAAATAATGTCATTGTGATTAATCTCACAGTGAACACGTGTTGATAATGTTATACTAGGAAGAAGATCTCCCTCAGTACCCTTATGGTGCGTAAAAACCTATAAAATGTAACTTGTGTAGGCTGGGAGGCCTCCATAACTAAGCTAATCTGTCATAAGTATAACCACCTGAACGGATGCCCTAATTAAAAACTTTGTTGTAGTATCCAAAAACCCTCTATCTGCTGGCACGAAAGGTTAGAGACCGACTAAGATGTCCCACACTTTCACGGCTCTTAGTAGAGACAACGGTCCCTTGGGAAAAGATTATCCTTGGGATTCGAAGCTTGGTGTGCCTGAGAAGTGAGTGCACTATAAGGAGGAGCTCGTGCCTCCAAGCTTCTAAGTTGTCTACTATGAGTAAATGTGGCTGAACTTCAGTTCAAGTGGGAATTCAACAGATATTGCCCTGGCTTACCTAGGTTGTGGTATGTTTATTCTTTTTACAACAAACATTCTTCTTGATGTGTCTTGCATGAGTGAAACATCAAACAATCAAACCAAATATTCAAAACAAACACCAAAATAATCAAACATTCCAAATCTACACTCGTAGGTGTTAAACTGTCAAACTCTTGTCCAAGTTTTTGCATCTACTATCAAACTCTGAAATCACTCAAATTGCTATCCAAATTGTTATTTTGTTGTGACGGTTCTGTCTGAATTCTCAAAAAATCTATGTTCTCATCAACATCATCACTAGTTTGTCATTGACTGCAATCTGTTGACAGTCTGACTCGCTTGTTATTTCGAAATCTGAATTTGTTGTGCTAGTCTAAGTGACTTGTTACTCTTATCATCTTTGTCTACATTGTCCTTATCTTGAGTTGTGAGAGCAAGTTCATTAACCTTGACTCAAGATCAGAGTCGTTGCTATCTCTCTCTCAGTTAGACATTATATCCTTTGTCCTTTGGTCTTGGACTTAATCAACACTTTAGATATCACTTCAACACTTGTCAGTCAATCAATTGATTCATCATACCTTCTCTTCAATCTTCTAAGCAAGTGCATCAAGACAATCTTACGATGTCTAAAAGCAAATGGGCTAAACCTTATGGTCCTAATAATGAGAAAGAAGAGAGTCTTATGGCATCTTTATTGAAACAACTTCAAACTTTGAAATATGAACTCTAGGAATTAAAGGGAGAAAAGGATACACCATCCAACAAATCCTCATTAAGATCAATCTATCCTTTGTCATTTTATCACGATTCTCACATCTCTCCACTTCCTTCCAAAATGGATAAATCTTGGTATGTCAATCCTATATTTGATCAAGAGAGTGGCTCCCAAGCCCTAAAAGCTACTAAACACACCACGAAGTCTACCTCCAAAGGGATTAGTAACCTCATAAAAGAAAAACATTGGGTTAAACACACGAGGGACTTCACTCCTTTGGGACAATCTTATGAAGCAACATTGGAATAACTTCTTGAGAATAATCTCATCATGTTACCTCAAGTCACATTATGTGGATTGAAATTTTTGAGTACCTATTATGCATATCATCGACACAATAAGCATAAAACTTCATCTTGCATGGAGTTGAAACATAAAATCCAAGATCTCATAGATGATGGCATAATTAAACCAGACAATCCTAATGACTTATCTAAAGAAGAAAAAGATACTAATCTCAAGCATGATCAATATCAAGAATCCATGTCTAGCAATGGTTCGCATATCACATCTACTTCTTCCACCATTACTCCATCTCCTAAAGCTTCAATACCAGCCACACCATTTCTATCAAATAATGATCCTAATGATAACTATGTCTACCCTCAATGACTACCTCTAAAAGAGATCCAAGTTAATCAGCATACGGCTATAAGTCTTTCTCAGGCTGAAAAAGATCATCGAACCAAATCTTCCATGTACCTCAATGACTATCATGCCTATTCCAAATGATTGTCCATCAACGTGTCAAGAATCCCATAAGCAGATCAAAACTCCTACCTCGTCCTTAGAAGTGGCTCCATGTCAAGAGGGCAATCCACAGTATGCAGAAACAAATATTAGTAATGATCAAGAGTGATGATCAAGATCAAGACACCATCCATCCTTATCCAACAGTTGAACAAAGTCGTATATCTCAAGAGTCTCATGAGGATTCTATCATCCCCTTCCATTTCTTCCAAGAAGATAACCCTCTATCTCCCGAGCAAGATAAAGATATCATTTCCACCATCTCTAATGAACCTATTGAAAATCAAGAGAGAAATACCCTTTCTAAACCATCTAATGATCCTTGTCAAGATCAACACATCCTATCATCCCCTTGTCATATTCTTCCATATCTAGAAACCATCATTCCTCAAAATCCCTTGTAGAAAAATAAATCCCCTCAAGCTTCAATTGCTCCTATCAAAGCTACTCATGCATCTATTGATATAAATATAAATCTTAAAGATGAGAATTCGTCGATGCAACTCACTCTAAAGATGTTGATATCCCTTCCACACCTTATCTCCCTCCATTCAAATGTAACCGTGTGTCTTCACTATCCTCCA
>MU224451.1:259512-270725 GCA_018584345.1 Thuja plicata
GTGAGAGATTTATCAACCATGGAAACCCAATGTCAAACAACGAAATAGGTTATAATCAAGGACATAGATCCTCAATGCAAACCAAAATTTTCATGTATGATTGGATATCACATAATAGATAGATACTGCTTAACCAAGGGAAAAGTGGATCCCGGAAAGATATAAAATAAGGAGATGGCATCCTTTCCCCCAAGCGTAGGAACAAGGATGAAAGGGCGTAGGTATTATATCGCTCACAACACTATGCAAGATAGCGAGCCCCAAATTATTAGGTTAACATTGTTTACATAATGTGGAGCTCCATAATAGGAACATAAATGTTATTTAGAGAAAATAGGATTGAAATACAACTCATTGCCACATGATATATAAATAACTTTACTATCAATGAGCTGCCTAATCTTATAATGTAAAGATTGACATTCATTAGTAGAGTGATCATGAAATCTATGATACAAACAAAAAGGAAGAGACTTCAAGTGTGGACTACGTTTCTTTTTGTGTTTAGGTCTAGTAATCATCTTAGCACGAAGGAGTTTAGGCAATAGAACTTCTTGGTCAAATTCCTTCATAGGGTCATCATGTTTTGAAGTGTTATTTGAGATGTTGTTAACATTGATGAGTTGTTGAAGATTAAATACCAATCCATAAGAATTCTCATGCCCCCCATTCTGTAAGGGTATTTGAACTACCTATTTATGCTTACCACATCCTTGACCATGGAATCCTTGTTTAACTAGTAAATGATAACTAGGACCATAACAAGAAGCCATATCAGAAGGAGTTAATGGAATTTCAACTTAGTCACTATGTCATAATTAGTAGGTTTGACAGATTCATAGTGGGTAGAAGTAGCGACAAAGTTATTACGAAGGGAATTAGAAGTAGAAGCAAAAGCTCATTGTTCAAACTCTCTTTGTTGCTTCATAAAATCAAGATCAGAAACTTTATACTCTCCGATAAAGGTAGGATTAAAATTGAAGGTTCCCTAATCATCTCCAAGAAGAAAATTAGAGGAAGAAGGATTATTAGTAGGAATAGGAGTATTGTGGGTTTGAATATTCAAACAAGGATTTGGCGCATCATCTGCATGAAGTGTATACATCATGTTATTGTGAATAAACTTGACTTTACGGTGAAGGGTGGAAGGAATAACATGCATCTCATACAACCAAGGTCTACCCAAAAGGAGGTTATAATTAAGAGGTCAAGGCATAATATGAAAAGGAGTATTCAAGATGACTGGACCTACTTTGATATGTAAGGTAATGATGCCCAAAGTGTTCTTATCAATGTTATCAAAGCCACGTATAGGAACATTGTCAGGTTGAATAGTTGAAAGATCGACTTTAATCGCTTTGAGGATGTCCATGCTACAAATATTAAGCCCATATCCATTATCAATCGAGGTCCTATGAATGATACTCTTATTGATAGTAACAAAAACCATAAGAGCATCATATTGATTTTGAACTTCTTTAGAAGGTAAATACTTCTGAGTAAATACAATGTCAAGAGGACCCGGGGTAGCATGCATGCACTGTAAAAAGGCATTGATGTTCTCTTGATTAGGAGGTGGAGTGGGAAGATTTTCTAGAGCTTTTTGCAAGGCTTCATGGTAGGTAGATGAAGTTTTAAGAAGCTCCCATAAAGAAATATTGGCAGGGGTATTGTGCAATTGGTTTATCAAATCACAGTCCTTGCTAGGAAGACCAGGTGGAGGCGGAAGAATGGGTTGAGAAGGTGGTAAAGAACTAGGAACCGCCGGATTAGGTTGAGGGTTGTTCCTTATAAGATAGGTGTGAGCTATCAAATCTTGATCATTGAAAGACACTAAAGACTCCATAGGTTTACCTTTGATAGTAATACGAGGACAACCTCTAATAGTCAACAAGGGTTTTGGATAAACCATGTTAGTTATCTCAACACTACAAATAGATTCACAAGAAGGAAGCAAACAAGACAACCTAGGAGGAGATGAGGTAGTATCTTGATTCTCCATAAGATCATTACTAAGGGGGAGAGCATTAAGGGAATTCATATCATTCTCAACTAATGCCTCATCACTACAAGGAATCCCAAATGGAGGTAAAGAATCTATAATGTCTTCTTCTTTCTCTAAAATGTCTGCATAAGGGGATGTGTTTTAGAAAAAGAGTCACCATCATGTATGAATAAATCACCCTCTTGTATCAAAGATTCTTCACGAGGAGGGGATAAATCAATGTCTTTATCCAAGGGTTCATCCCAAAAAGTAGAATCATCCACAATGGCTTCATGAGGAAGAGATTAATCAACATCCAAATCCAAATATTCATCCCATATAGGAGGATTATCATCCCTATCAATAAATCACATTCTAGGAGTGCCATAAATAAGTAAAGCTTGATCCCTAAAGGGGTAAGAAGGTAAATTATATTCTAAAGTAGGCTCATAGAAAAGACATATATTAGGAGAAGAATTAACATCAATCCTCAACTCATCTCCATAAAGAGAAATATGATGGAGAGAAAGATTAAAGTCATCTTCTTACTCTAATATATCCTTACAAGGTAATACAAGAGAGGACAAAGCAACATCACACGCACTAAATAAAGTCTTTTTAGGTGTAACACCATGCAATGGTAAGGTAAGAGGAGGATGTTGTTTGATCCCAAAAGTTATAGAAGGATGTTTGGAAAACACTTGAAACAACTTGTGCAACATGATAACAAATAAAGAAATACATAGAAAATATATCTAAATATATCCAAATGCATTCAAATGAAATTTATAAGCATGAAAAATGTAATTTTTTTTGTATTTTTAAAGAAATGTTGTGATTTTTTTTATCTTTGACATATAAATGCAAGAGAATAAAGAAATCTACTTTTAAATACATGTAAGATCTAACATAAAATGCAAATCTAACACCAAAAAGAAAGAGTTGTCTATCGTGGGTTCACCAAAATGTAAGGTGGGAAAATGGAGATCTTTAGATAGGGTTTTGAACAATGGAGATTTGCACATAAAATATACCCTATGTCTCCATTAACCACTTACATTTAATTGTTATGATAAGGGATGTAAATCTGGAAATGTTTTGCAAAGGATAATGGAATAAAATATATACCTCCGAAAAAGAATCTACTGAAAACCCTGTCAAACGGTATCAGAAACTATTGAATTTCACATTTATCAACCCAAATTGTGAGATCTACAAAACCCAGAAATATTTTTCTTTTCTGGTCCAGTTCGACCTTGACCTGTGCTGCTCGGACAGAAAATCTATTCGCAGATCTCGGAAGTTTGCCGAAAAGGGTATCCAGATCTTTCTGTAATTCAATGTTTTGTACCTGTACCTACAAGAAAAATGGTTTTGTTTGTTGGGGGGAGGGTTTTTCCTTGGTTAAACCCCAATTTTGGAATTAACCTTAAAGTATAATTGGAATTGCAGAAACAAACAAAGTAAATAAACAATTTCACCTTGCATGTATAGAAACCCTTGTGGAGGATTCAAATCCTTGGATCCACAAGTATGTATGTGCCAAATGGATGTAGAATGTAGAATGTAGGATGTCTCAAATCAATTGATTTTGGATATTCAACACCAATCTTGAATGGATCTTGGAAGAGGAGGAGGCTTGCATGGATGTGGATGGAGAAATCTTCAACAAGAGAGCTCCATAGAGCTTTGAATCCTTCAATGGCTACCAATGGATCTCCTTGATGAATTGGATGCTTGAAAGTGCTTGGATGCTTGAATGCTTGAGTGTAGATTAATTTTTGAATATATTATCCTTCATGTACATAGGTGATCATGTTCTTCATGTGTATGTCTTATGGTTCGTGCTAATGCTTAGAGAAAATGAGAGGAGAAAGGCTTCATTATATATAAATTTAGGTAACAATATTCTAGAGAGGCGTACATAGGAGAATTAAATTAAAATTAGACCTATACCCCTAGAAGTGGACCTATATTAAATATAATTTCAAGACTTGATACCTCAAAGACCAAAACAGCTGACCTGGAAGCAGGAATTAAATCATTCCGAAGCCCGACGTCCGGAAACCTTGGGATCCTAAAATTTGGACCCTGGGTCAAGGTCGAGGTTGACCTTGACCTAGGTCAGGGTTGAAGTCAACCTTGACCTAGGCTAGGGTCGAGGTTGACCTTGACCTAAAGGTTGACCTTGATCCTAAGGTCAAGAATCTCATAATCACAAAGCGGGGTGCCAGAAAAGGTAGGAGAAAAGTGGAAAATAGGGCAGAATCAGGGGGAAAAAGCATATCCAAGTCAAAGACCCATTCAAGGCGCTTGACATGACCCCAAACCACTTACTTGGAGGCCTAAACCAACCCAAAATTGAATTGCTTCCATTTTTTTACGATACATGTACATATGAATAATTTACTTACTTATGATCAAGTTATGAACTAGAGCTTAATTTGATTAAAATTTTGCAAATGATTATTTTTACTCTTGAATATAAAATACTAACACTTTTATTCTATGAAGTATTGACATTATGATTGGGCTAATAATATTGTGAGTGAATATATATAAGAGTGTGCCAGGAATGTAGATGAAAGACACTCAATAATGTGCTTAATTCATTATGACATCATGGTATGGTAAATTAAGCACAGGTATGTGTGTGCTTTGTTTCTACTTTAAGGGTATTATGTAAGTAATTTCTAAAAGTATTGAGATAAGGGAATGTTAGATTTTATTTTGGTTATGATGATGATATGAACTAGTACTTTCGTGTTGTTCCTGTGTATGTAACAGATGGAACGACACATTATAAGAAAGGGGGAATATTGTCGGAGAGAGGTAATATAACCTAGTAAAAATGTAATGTGGTAATGGAATTCACACACTCACTTAGAATTTTTCAACGATATGATTAGTTGATGCTTGTACATGTTTACTTTACCTTGTGCTTGCTTTCAATGTGCACCTACACTGCCTTTGGGAATTATTCTTGTTGAATATGTGTGTTACTTCTACTGAAATGCTTATGAATTTAAAGGATCAAATCACTTAAGAAAATCTAAATAATAGTTTTAAGTTTTAGTAAGAAATGTTACCTCATGGTTATACACATTTGTATTGTCTTGCATACTTGTTGATGAAGGTATTTATTATGTCATACTTGCATCTTAAAAATATTGATAGTTTAAGAGGTGAACTGAATGAAACATCGAGGATGATGTATTTTCTAAGGGGGGAGGATGTCACAACCCTCTTTCACAAAAACCAAAGTTAACAACAGTTAACTTATTGTTGCCTAAAATTTGCATGGTGTGTAAAGTGGATCGTCTTTATTGAAGGAAAATGTGTTGTATTGTCTTACATACTTGTTGATGAAGGTATTGATTATGTCATACTTTCATCTTAAAAATATTTATGGTTTAAGAGGTGAACTGAATGAAACATCTAGGACAATGTATTTTCCAAGGGAGGAAGGATGTCACATCCCTCTTTCACAGAAACCAAAGTTAACAACAGTTAACTTATTGTTGCCTATGATTTGCATGACGTGTAAAGTGGATCGTCTTTATTGAAGGAAAACATGTTGAAGTGGGAGAAAGAAAGTCGCATGGGATCGAAGGCATGTAAAAGTATTGGAGAGCATTAATTTTGCTCACCCAATCAAATTGACCATTTGAAGAAGAGAATTTCCACCGACCATCTAGATGTTTCTTAGCAACCAACATTGAATGCATCATCTAACAATGTTTGTAGATGATTCTAGAAATGGGAATTCGATGGAAGATTATAAAAAAAATATTGGGAGAAGAAGGAGGAAATGGAATTCGTTAAGGGGCAGAGGGCTAAGCTTAGAGAAAAAAAAGAGCGCACAGGTTTGGGGAGGATACAGAGCGTGGTCTTGGAAGAAAACAAGGCATTTTGAAAGAGAGAGAGAGACTACATTTTGGAGGGGAGGACGGGTAGAAGAGGAGGAATGGGTTTGAGTGGGAGATCATTTTAGGGTTTTTGTTATGTGACCATGGAGGGAGCTAATGGTTTTAGCAGGCTGCTCTCATTTGCATAATATGAGCATAATGAAGATTATAGACGCCTAGGCATGGCATGCGAACAATTTGGAAATAGTGTGGGAGCTGTTGATTAGCAGAGGTATGCGAACAACGAGATGCAAAAATTATTTGATGAATCAGCTCACAAACTAAATCAAAATACAATTGATAGGTGTAGTACCAATTTCTATAGTCTTTTCCACTATACATACTGCCTGTGTAGGATGGGGTTGCGCTAATGGGCATCCTGCAAAATATGGAAGCTAAGGGATGTGATGGGGACATTTAAAAGAGAATTATAAAAGGCTAATGAGATTAGCGTGAGAAATCCCAGACTCCACAACCCGCGCCGTATTTCTCCTCATCACATTGAGCCATGTAGGCAGAAAAGTGAGGTTGGAGTGTTGTGATTTCAGGCTATGAACAAGACCAAGTTGAGGAAATGGCTTTAGAAACTTTGAAGCAAATAAAATCGGCTTTGTAAAGATAAATTGTACAACTGTTACCAGTGTGCTCATGCCAGTCTAGAGGTTTTTGAGCAAGGAATGATGTAGAAAAGAGAAGGTGAATTTGGAACCAGTTTGGGGGATATTATTCAATGTCTCAGATGGTGGGTTTTCTCTGCTGAATATGTTTGCAAACCATGGATGCATAGCTGAGGCATGGGAACTATTTTTCAAAATACCTTAGAGAAAAGTGGTCTCATGTAATATAGGGGATTGACTTCAAATTTCCAGGTTCTCTTCTTTATGTTGTTTTATATTACCTTTAGACTCTGTTTTCAACTATATCTAGAAATAATGGTTTATATATTTTTTGGAATGTCTTCTAGCCAATCATCAAAAACTTTTATAATTTAAACCATTATTACTGCACCCCCTTAGAAAAATAAGAGATTCGTCATGCCTTAGTTGTTTTTAATATTTATATAGTTGTGTAGCTAAAGATGAAACGAATCTGCTTTACGGTAGAATGAGAGTTTGGGATTGAATAGATATTGACATACAATGTGATTTTGGTCATGGAAGGGATGTACTTTTATCCTTTTAGAATTTTGGATGAATCAGAATGCTAAAGAAACCTCTATAATCCTATTGATTTGGAAATATAGATACATTCGAAACTCTGATGAGCTAAGGGGAAAAAAATTACGACTAAGGATAATCATATTTCTAATTTTGTTATTAAAACTTAGCAGAATTTATATATATCATTCCATATAAAATCTTTAAGAAGCTTGGCTAGTAGAAAAGGAACATCAATTTATTACCAAAGAGGAATTAGTTTATTGATGTTAGTGATATTAGTAGAATAGAGACTTTTAAGGGATGAATTATATTGGAATTAGCAAACATAATTTATCATTAGCACCTCCCAAGGTTTCTCTTAATTATGTCATGATTGAAGATATTAATGTTCACTTATAATTATTGAGTACGTGTTGGAACGCATAGAACATTGTTCTTGAGATTGCTTAGTGGTTGGGGTAAAGTAGAGTTACTCCTACTATTTAAATAAAAGAGACGGAAGTCAAATCTTAATGAGTAGAAATGAGAGGGAAGCACAAACTTGTGAATTTCTTAGACTTATATACATGTTGTACATGTTATTCATTTGATATATGTTTATACTTCCTGATTATGTTGAATTTCCATGAATACCTTGAAGTGAAGTATATATAGTTACCTATTTATGCATTCTTGAGTTTTCTCCATGAGCTATTATGAAACCAGGTTATACTTACCATGTGAACCAGATAGATATTGGTGAAACTTTGAAATTGACATGATTTGATAGTTAATGGAAGAATCTTTACTTATGTTCTTTATGTATGTGGAATACACCCATGAAACATGTTGTACTATGCATTAAGTAAGAATCTTGCACAACATTATCCATATTTGTGAAATGGAATCAGTTTTATTTAGAAATGTTTTTGGAAGTCCATGATGTGTTTATTGTAATTTGATTATGGATGTATCTTGTCACACAATTCCATTACTTCAGCTAGTTTTACTTGGTTAGACTATTTCTAGCTGGGCTGGGTATCTTTCATGTCAGTAAAGATTCCAGGAAAGTATAACTGCTCTGTGGTAGAGTGGAAACACACTCCCACAATATTCTCGCCCCGATGTTTTTTTGTAGCAGGTCTCTGGAGCTCCTGTCAGAAAGGTCTTCGTGTATAACATGTTATGATTCTACAAAGTCGACCATTGGTCTATTTTATTGATATTTGCATTCTTATGATAGTCAGTCGACGACTCTTGTAAAATCTATGTTCCTTTTTAAGCAAAAATTATTGTGATTATTGCACTTTGATAGTTTGGTCGAAGTCTCTCTATTGTATTTTTTATTTCGACAAGTTGGTCGAATTATGTTAATGTCTTAAATGTATTATGACATGTGATGTATTAGGGTGTTTTGATAGTTGGTCGACACTCTTCTTTATATTAGGCTCATGTGTCACAAATCTGTTCGACAATTTTTGTCAAACCTTATTTTCTTTCTTTGAATTTAAGGAAAATCATTTATTTTTGTCATCTTATACATTCGACGTTTGACTTAGTTGACCGAATATTTTTTCTTGTAGATATTGCTGATGTGGCACAAGTTGTCAAGAGTTCAGTTCTTACAAAATTCAATAAAAAGATTATGAAGCTTGCTTTATAAATTTTTAAGATGTTGTACATCAGTGGTTGGTTTTAATATTATTCTTTGTTATTCTTGTTATTATGTTGTGTTTCAATGACATGTGTTGTTAGGTTTGTTTATTATGTCGAAGGCATTCCCTTTATGAAGTTCTACAACTTCAAAATTGCATCTAAGGCTGAAAATGCTCAATAAAGGATGCAAGACGGTTGAAAAGATCTCAATCATCTACAACTTCTTCCAAGAAATACATGCACCATTTTTTAATTCATCCACGTCAAATTACCGTAGCTGTTACATCATTTTCCTCGTGCCCACGCTTATCGTTATCCGTCATCCCCATTTTCCACTATATTTGTCTTCCTTCTTTTATGGGTTGCTTTATTACCACCGTTGTATATTTTTGTAATTCCTTTACATATGAAGTTTTATTTATTATTTTATACCTATATAATATGGTTAAGATTTTGAAAATTTATTTTAAAAATTATTATATTTTTACAATAGAATATATAAGTAAATAATTTAAAATGTAAAGTAAATGATAATTTAAATATTATTATTAATTTAGTTTGTTTTTTTAAAATACAGTTATTATTGTTATTTATATATAGATTAAAATTAATTAATTAATTATGATACAATTTTAACTTTAACACTTTTAATATGTTATATATCAAATTGAAATATACACATAAATTACAAATATGTTATTCTATAATCTTATACATATTAAAATAATAAAATATATTTATATAGTATTATAAGTATATTAAAATTATTTTATATATTATATCTTTTATAACATATTATATTTTATATGACAACTTATTAAAATAATTAAAATATAATTTTATTTGTTAATATTATATATTATATACATAAATTATATTATTATTGTATATTTTATATTATACTAAAAATAAATCAATACAAATATATAAAATTATATAATTAAGATTTCATATACTTTTATATAGTACAAATTAAATTAATATACATTATATAATATATTCTTATATATTGTATTTTATAATACCTCATATCTCACTTATAATAATCCTGAGATAGATTTGAACTCGACGCAATTTAGGTGCTTACATCATATTGAGTTAGTGGCTACCTAGTGTGTGTCCTCTCTTATACTTTGCACATGGATGTTGATTACTACACCCTAGATCTATTTCCTTCCCTAACATTATTGTTTGATCATATCACAAGGAATTATATAGTTACAATATATTTAAATTATTATGAATAATAAATATAGTTTGTATTATTATGAATAATAAATATAATAATAATTATGACACGCTTACTTAAACAACCGTCCAATAATTTTCGTTCATTTTTTCATCGATTTTCTTTGCTTGGGTCTTGTTAACTATTTTTATATGCCTTTTCACAATGCTCAATACTTTTTTCCATGCTCTGACATCGTGCATTAATGAATTTTATCCAGATTTACGGGAATACTTCACCGTTTTCCCTTCGAATTTCGGTTGCATGCAGATTAATAATGATGTTATATTTTACGTTATTGTTAGATTTTGTTTCTGAATAATTACTATTTATTTATTATTTTTAAAATAACGGGAATCAAAATTTAATTTAATTATTTAATCTTTCTATCAAAATTAAAATATTATTTAAAGTTAATGCAAAAAAATCTAATTTATAATTTATTGAAATTTTAATTATTCTAGCATAATTATATTTATTTATTTTGTTATTTCAATTTTAATAAATTTTGAAAAAGTACTTTCTAATTTTATATGTTTATCAATTTCATAAGTTTATTATTTATTATTAGATATTAATTAATTTTATTAAATAATAAATAGTGTATGTGATAAAAACCTACCTGCAAGGGACAACACTAAAACATGCAAACATTAAGATTAACCATCAAATAACAAGATTCAAAAGGATTAGCATATTCAAAATGAAATCTCAAAATAAGTGTTTAAACCACAACCTCCGATGAGTTTGAACAAGGGCACCCAATGCCTTGTTGATGTGCTCTTAGAGATAAATATGGGTGTGCTCTCCCAACACAATAAACTTAATCCCACTATTGATCCTTGGATGTAAACTAAGATGCAAACTAATGAGACAATGAAAGGCTCAAGAACAAGCATGGAGAAGCTTGCCTCAAGCTATTCATTTCAATGCAATGAGAATGAAGATTAATGCTAAGATGAAGATTCAAAAACTACACTTGATATACAACACCAAAAGAAACTAAGATTCATTCCATTATTATCCTAGCATGTGATATCTAAATGATGAACTAAAACATGAAAGCATGTAAATGAACTAAAAGCTTTAGAATTATTTTAGCATGATAACAATGCATGAATGAGAGATGGACTTGCTCTTGGAGAGGCCTCTATTTATAGATTTTTGGAGAGAAAGGAAGGGCTTGGATGAGGTGGATCATATGTGGCATCCACATAGATGCCACATAGAGGACACAAGGGCAAAATGACAAGCCATGCAAAAAGTCAACCCAAGCCTTTAAGGTTTGAGAGGCTCAA
>MU224451.1:308518-332193 GCA_018584345.1 Thuja plicata
ATCATCATCATAACATAATATCACGAGTCTCTATCAGGATAATCAAAAAGTGTATCAATGTATCAAAACATAAAGTATCAAAGTGTGATCGAGCAGTAAAGCTATGATGGGTCGGGGTGAGGCCTCATAGCGCATCCATAGATTCATTCAACACTTTGCATACAATCTTTCAAGATCTATCACCATGTTGGACTTATGCAACTTAAAGCAAAATCAAGGGGAATCCTTTGTCACTTTCTTGAAAAGGTGGAGATGACAATGCTCTTGCTACCCTAGGACCATTCGTGAAAATGAGAAGATTGACATCCTTGTTAGCAACTTGGTTCCCGGAATGCGGTATGAAGTTAGGAAGATGGTTTTTTATTCCTTTGACACCATGGTTGAAACTGCATGTAGGATTGAGGATGTTTTGAAAGAACAAGGAATTTTGACCAAACATGGAAACAACAACAACAACAATGGTTAAAACAAAAAAAAACTCTAACAAGGATAAAGGAAAGAACTCACACTGGAATAGGAACAAACAAGTGGTCAATGATGGATTTGTGGACTCCTCCCAACCCAAAGATCAAACTGTGCTCCACTTTTCTAGTGTTTTTCAAGCCATGAAACTCAATGCATCTAATCAACAAGAGAACAAACCGAGATACCAAGATAGGCCTAAGAAAGAAAGACGTCAATTTTCAAAACTTGGTGATTCATATGAGGATGTCTTGAAAACACTCGTTGCCAACAACCTTGCACATCCTCAAGATCCCACAAAGCATTATATACCTGATGTTAAGCCACATTGGTGGGATGAGAAAGCCTTTTGCAAGTTTCACAATGGCATTGGACATGACATTGAAAACTGTTGGAAACTCAAACATATCATCCAAGATCTCATTAAGAATGGAAAACTTAAGATACATGGATTGAAACACCAACACTGATCATAAGGTATTCAAAGAACCTTTTCCCAAGTATGAGAAGGGGGAAACTTCTAAAACTAAGAATGGCAAGGCTGAGATCAATTACACTTACACAGATGCAGAGAATGTTGTCAACATGCTTGAAGTTGTAGAAGAAAATGTCAACATGATGAGGGGTAAAGATCCCTATGGTTACGATCTAGATAGAGACTCTCCTCCTATCTTTGATGAAGAACCTGTCGTGGTGCTAAGGGGTCCTAGCTCTAGAGCGTCATCACAAACTCTCAATGTTGTCACACAAAGTCAAGGTCTCATTGTCATTAGGGGACCCAATTCAAGTCAATCAAATAAACCAAATCAAGTGGCATCCAATAATGTCATCTCAAAACCAATAGTCAATCCTAAGTCAAGCTATAATCTTGTCGATCAGTTGCAAAGAACCCCAACTTAGATTTTTATCTTTGAGCTCTTAGAGTTGTCCCTGAGACAGAAAGAATTCCTTGAGGATGCTTTGCGCCCAGCGAACGTCCCCACCAAATTATACGTTTACTAATTCCAGAACATGGTTAACCATATTGCTAGCCCTCATTACCTTACTTTTTTAGAGGATGATGATAAAGCTTTTAGCCACCCACATAATCTCTATCTTCATATTGAGGTCATGATCCACAAAACTTGTGTTAGGCGTGTGTTGATAGATGGGGGTGCTGAGCTTAATATTTGTTCCTTTAGTCTTTTGAAAAAGTTGGGTTATTCTGAACAAGTCATAGATACCAGGAAAAAGATCACCATCAAAGCCTATGATGAGGCGAAAAGAAGTTCCAAGGGGTTGGTCGTCCTTCCTGTTAGGATTGGCCCTATTGAAAAAGATATTTTATTTCAAATAGTTGATGTTGGCCCCCTTGCATACAATATCTTACTCGGTAGACCATGGATTCATGATATGAAAGCAGTGTCATCTACCTATCATCAGTGTGTTAAGTTCCCTTACAATGGAATAAAGATTTGTATACCTAGGGATAACACTTTATCTATTAACTCAATTTTAGCAGGAGCTCATGTTCCCCTCAATAGAGAAGTAGAAGACTTCAATGCAACCTTAGCTGAATGTAAAGACAAGCTCAAGTCAGTAGATCTTGGCATGGGGGGTATCAACTCGACTCCCTCATCACACTGCCAGTTTTTCTCAGGTCTTATGGCAAGCCTTCACAAGAAAAGAGACCTTCCTCTTCAGCTATGACTTTATTTGGCACGTTTGTAGAGTCCTTAATGCCTATTTAAGATGAGAAAGAGGAGATGTTTGTTAGAGACTAGATCTATAGAGAAGATAAATACATGCACAATGAGAACTTCTCTCCCTCTCCTAAGGATGATGGATGAGGGTATACTTTTGTCAAAAAAATGAGCCATCCCGGACATGGCCCTCTTAATCATAGATTGGATGCTAGAGATGAACCTCTTGATCATGCTCTTTTTGGATGCAAGTCTAAGATGATGGTTGGCCTAGGATTTGTGAATCACAACAAGCACACTACTCCTATCCTTGATAAGCCAGAAAGTGAAGATGAACCAGAATACATACCTAATTTGACAAATTAGAAGGACATGTGTGACGATTAGGTCCCTTCCACTAATCTCCTTTGGGGAGATTCAGCTATTCTGATCACTCATGCGTCGGTTGCAAATTTAGAACAAGATGAATCAGATATAAAAGATCCTTTTAGAGAACATTAACGAAAGAATCTTGTTTGTTTAATTGACAGAGAAAGTGTTGCCCTTGGTGAAACTATACCTTCCACATCAAGAGGTCCCAAACCTTCATGGTGTAAACATCATATTCGCACTTGAGACACAAGTTCATATGAGTATGAAGGAGACTCCTTCTCAGATCCTTCCACATTTGACATGGATGTTGATGTCATCCACACTTATAGTTCTCAACCTGAGGTGGTCGACGAGTCACATGTAGGATTAGAGGATTTGAACCCACGTGTTGCCTTAGTGGATGATTCTTCACTTGTTAGGATGAACCCCAATTTGGGTAGCTTAGAGGGATACTTGACAGACTCTGACTCTTTGATCACTAGCGATAATATCATTCACATCTATAACCTTGAACCAGTGGTTGACTTACCTCTTGTTCATCCTGACCTCATTGATTGGTCCCAATGCTATCAAGAACCTAAGCTCTTAACATTTCAAAATGATTATGAGATATCATGTTACCTAAATGCCATTGAACCTGTAGTCTCTTCCACCAGTGAACTAGCTACCAGCATGACAGAGCCAGACATCAAGTACCTTAGTCACAAAATAAAAAGAAAATAAAATCAAAAGAATAGGAGTTCTGATGGTGAAAACATTGTGCGGCAGTGTCAGAACCAAAAAAAGTAAAAATAAATGACGTATCCAAGGGTGAAAACCTCTTTAGGGTGCCTAAGGATGAGGTACTTGATCATCTCCCTATCTACTTTCAAGATAGATCTTCAGTTCTTATTGAACCAACACAAATAGTCAATTTGGGTACAGATGAGGCTCCACAGATCGTACACTTGGCTGAGTCTTTGTCACCACAAGAAAAAGAGGCTTACACTAAGTTTCTATAGAAAGAGAAGATCAACTTTGCATGGACTTATTCAGATATGCCAGGATTGGACATTAATCTTACCATGCATCACTTGTCCATAGCTCCGGGTGTCAAATCGGTTAAACAAAAATTGAGAAGGATGCATCCTCACATAGCTCCCCTAGTCAAAGCAGAATTAGAGAAACTCTTCGATGCAGGATTAATAAGAGCTATTGCCTATGCTAAATGGATATCAAACATTGTACCAGTTTCCAAATAGGACAAATCCATTCAATTTTGCATAAATTTTAGAGATGTCAATAGAGCATGCCTGAAGGATGACTTTCCACTTCCCAATATAGACATGATAGTGGATATGACTGCGGGTTATGAGATTTATTCCTTGATGGATGGCTTTTTTGGGTATAATCAAATTAAGATAGCTCCTGGAGATCAATAAAAGACTGCATTCACTTGTGCATGGGGTACCTATTGTTGGAACGTTATGCCTTTTGGATTGAAAAATGCAGGTTCCACCTATCAACGAGCTATGACAACCATTTTTCATGACATGATGCATAAAAACATGGAAGATAATGTGGATGACACCTTGGTGAAGTATAAGAAGAGAGACACACACTTAGATGACTTAGACGTCATTCGAGATCGCATAGAACAATTTCAACCAAGGTTAAATCCTAAAAAGTGTGCATTTGGAGTCACCTCTAGCAAACTACTCAGATTCATCATTTCAGCAAGAGGAATAGAGGTAGACCCTGAAAAAGTCCAAGCAATCATAAATATGCCACCTCCTAGAAACATTAGTCAAATGAGGAGTCTTTAAGGAAGTCTTCAATCCATTAGGAGATTCATTTCATAGTTGGCAGATAGATCTCAACCCTTCAACAAGAACTTACACAAGGGAGTCAAATGTGTTTGGAATGAGGATTGTCAAAATAACATAGATCAAATCAAGAAATACTTGGCAAATATCCTATTTTAATGCCTCCTATCATAGGAAAACTACTTATTCTATACATTTCAATGACACAATCTTCCTTGGGGGCATTACTAGCTTAACTTGATGAACATGGGAAAGAAAGAGAAATATACTACATTAGCCGCACTCTTGTTTGATATGAGGTTAACTACACCAACATTGAGAAAGATTGCCTTGCAATTGTGTTTGCTTCCCAAAAGTTGTGACATTACATGCTTGCACACACTATACACCTCATAGAAAAAATAGATCCACTCAAGTATTTTCTAGGTAAGGTTTCCCTCACAGGTAGACTTGCTAAATGGATGATGATACTTTCAAAATTCAACATAGAGTATATTGAGCGTAAAGCAATCAAAGGACAAGCCATAGCAGATCAATTGGTTGATTTCCCATTGCAAGATACTGTACCTATTCAAGTTGACTTCCCAGATGAGCATCTCATGTATATGACTGAAAGAACATGGAAGATGTTCTTTGATGGATCCTTTATGCAAAATGGTTCAGGATCTGGTGTGTTGTTTGTTTCTCCTTATGGGTACACGATTCCTAAGTCTTACAAGTTGTTGTTCCCATGTACAAACAACATTGCTGAATATGAAGCTTTAACAAATAGACTTAAGATGGCCATAGAATGGACATTCACAGAGTTACACATCTATGGGGATTCACAACTGATAATCAACCAAGTTAATGATGAATATCAAACAAAAAATGAGAAACGGATACCTTACAAGCAAATGGTTGATTCCTTGAAATGATACTTCAATTTTGTCACGTTTCAACAAATCCCTAGAGTAGAAAAAAAAGCAGCTGACGCTATGGCTACCCTTGCTTCACTCCTTTAGTTAGAGCAACATGAATCCAGATTTAAATTCCTGGTGGAAGAGCTACATCACCCTATCTATAACTCCCAAGAAATTCATGTCATTTGTACCCTTGTTGGTCACGAGTCATCCCATTATGGTGCGATTTACTCATACCTTCATGATGACATTATACCTAAAACCTTTAACCAATCTTAATGCAGAAACCTTACCTAAAACACCTCTCGCCATTCCCTTATCTCTAGTGATTAGTATAGGAGGGGTCTAGATGGAACACTTCTTAGATGCTTAGAAAAGGAAGAATCTGACCAGCGTTAGTTGACATCCACGAGGGCATCTATGAGGGACATTCCAATGGTCTTTCCATGGCTCGAAGGTTGTTTAGGGTGGGGTACTATTGGCCTACGATGCAAATTGACGCAGTAGCTTTTGCAAAGTCATGTGAAAAGTGTCAAAAACATGGCAACCTGATACATGCTCTAGGCATGGAGCTCATTCCTTCTATATCTCATTGGCCATTTCAGTGCTTGGCCTTTGATCTTGTTGGGCAGATTCATCCCAAATCACCAGGTGGACATAATTTTATTATCATTGTTACTGATTACTTCACTAAATAGGTAGAAGCTGTCTCACTTTATGTTGCCTTGGGCAAGATAGTTTCTCTATTCATTTTGAACCATATCATCTGTCGATATGGAGTGCCTTTCGAGATTATCACTGACAATGGAGGCCAGTTAAAAAATAAGGACCTTAAACAACTTTGCAAGAAATTCAAGATTAAACAACATTGGTCCTCCATTTACTTCCCACAAGGAAATGGTTAATAAAAGGCATCAAACAAAACCATTCTTAAAATCTTGCATAGAACAGTCTATAAGAATGTTAGAGATTGGCACTTACAGATAAATCTAGTTTTGTGGGCCTATAGAACAAGTATTCGTACTCCTATTGGGGCTACTCCTTTTTCTTTTGCATATGGCGCTGAACTAGTGTTACCTTTGGAGGTTGAGATTCCTTCACTTAGAGTTTCCCTCGAAGGTCTAGTTACAAATGAAGACTACCATGCCATGAGACTTCAAGAGTTAGAACTTCTAGATGAAAAACATCAAGCATCATTTGACCATATGAGGGTTGATCAAAAGTGCATGTCCAAAGCCTTTAACAAAAAGGTTCACCCTAGAGAATTCCAAGTGAGAGATCTTGTCCTACATGAAAATCCTAAGAATCAACAACATAGAGATCAAAAGGGCAAATTTGAACCTAGTTGGCTTGGACCTTACATCATTATAACAAATTTTGGGTCAGGTGCTTATTTACTGTCTACAAGAGAGGGGGAGCAACTCCCTGATCCTATCAATGTCTTGCACCTGAAGAAGTTCTATTCATGATGCCCATTCTGTCTAGGGGCATCCTTTGTACATACTTATTGATCCTAAAAAAATCCAAAAAAGTGATATATTGTCAAAAAATGCTAAAAATCAGAAAATGTCCTGAAAAATGATCATCTTAGTGAAAACCTAGCAATAGGCGCTTTGATGTATCTCCAAAAAAATTATATATTCCAAAAATACAAAAAATCAAAAAATTAAAAATCCAAAAAAATAGAAAAAGTGCCTTGGTAGCAAAAAAAATTGTAATCCAAGTGGTGAAAACCTGGAAATGGGCGCTAGTTGAGGCCTCTGCACCCCTGTTTCTTAGCATGTGTCCTCGACACTTAGCCTTTCTCCATCATGCCTTGACCTTGTTGCCTTGGTCTAGAAATGGTCTTTGTCTTTTCTAGGGGGCATAACTGTGTTAGCTTTGGTCTTTTCAATGAGTTCGTCTTTAGGACACCTCACAAACGATGTTTTTCAACACCACCCCAACTGTATTTTTTAATACAAACCCTAACATCGAGTGTTTTTCAACACTTATCGGTTTGGTCTTACCCAGTTTTGTCATATGATCTCACCTGCTTGCAAGCATTCGATCCTTATCCTCAAAACTCAGTATCAGTTAACACACTTAAATTTTTAAACACAACACTAAATGCTTGAGCTATGTCATGATCTTTTCTTTGTGTGTTGACTGTTATTGATTTTCGTTGAGTGTCCTTGTCTAACAAGTCTCTTCGAGATGCATAGCTAGAGGACTTGGGGCATGGGGCATGTTTTTATTTACTTTCTTCTTGTGGGTGTGGTCTTGAAACTCTAGAGTGTCTCTTGTTGTCCCCTTGAAACACTTAGGCGATTTGAGGCATCATCCTTGACTATTTTTGCACAATCATTCTTATGGTCATCCCGACATCTATGCCTTGATGCGAGTGTGGTTTTGCTACATTAAATTGGGTAAGCTAACATTGAAGCCATCTTGATCTTTATGTCTTTGATGCTTATGTTAGAATCTTTCCACATTCCAATCTGATATAAATCACATTCATATCTTCATAGTTGCGCTTGTGATTAGTGATGATTGTGTGATTGTACGATGTCTGTTAATAATGGCCCAATGATGAAAATAAGTTCCTTAACATTCTCTAATGAACGATGAACACAAAACCCTATGTTACTGTTGCTCTATTGAAAGTACACCTTTGCCTTTTCATGTAGCTTGCATTGTTAGAACTCATGTTAATTTGGATTTTTAGGCTGCATTATGAGTTTGAGAGGGTTTTTCCTTCATCTTGCGTATGAACTTTTAATCAATCGTGGTCATGTTTTGATCTTCATTTCCTTATCTTCTTTCATAATCTCAATCAAAATTTTATATCTTAAACAGTTGATTGATTTTGGGGCAAATTATCTTTCTTCTCTCCATTTCTTTCCACCTCTTCCGAACTTCTATCTTCCATTTGCTTTCACCCCACTTCTTTTCTTCTAATTCAACCTTGGGGCATAATCTTTCGTGCTTGATGATCTACCTTGGTTCTGTGATCCTTATATCTTTCATCTTACACCAAGAACCTTATCTTTAGTTCGATTTGATCAAATTTATCAATTTGTTGTTTCTCCTCTATCTCATTTCGATTTTGATCACGAGGGGGCAGTACCTATCAAACTCTAATCCCTGATTCAACTTTATCAATCCTATCAATTGCTCTGCTTGGGGCAACCTTGCTTGAGATTATTATCTTGGAAATGTAAATTACCTATTTACAGGGCTGTTGACCTTATCTTTTTTAATCAGCTTATCTTTGCCCTGATGTGTTCCCGTCCGTCGATCACACGTCTGGGTTGTTTCGTGATCCCAAATCAATCTCACACTTCAACTGCATTCTTTGACTACACATGTTCCCATAAAGATCACACATTAGTCAAAGAGGGGCAAATGTATGCACCCTAAAATGGTCACTCAGACTATGGGCCCCCATTCTTCAATTTATCAAATGATGGAATCAATTTATCACTTTCTCGAATCAATGCTTTGCAACATTTTCAATTCAAATCAGTTTCCTTGATCAAATCGTAATTAATTCAATTATTTCAATATTTCCTAAGGTTTGATCATTTTATCCATAATCTTATTTAATTAAAATAAAACATCCCTTTTTATTAAATAAATTAATATTGTTTAATTAAAATCTCTCTTTTAATTAAATAATTTTATCTTAAATAAGTCAAATAAATAAATAAAATAAAATATAAATAAAACTCTTTTTTCTCCACGCATATTCCTAAGTGGTGGAATTTTTCCTCTCATTTTCTTTTTAGAGATTTATCCCACATTGCTCTTGAGGATGCTTTCCTCTCCACACTTTCCTTTAGAAGGAGCCCTCTCCTTCTCATTTTCAGAGATAGAGTTTTTATGTTATTATTATGCTGCAGGTTTGGAGAGCAATTTTGGAGGAGAGTTTGAGCATTTAAGATTGAACCATGCAACTTCTCTTCTTCTTGTCTTCTTCTCTCATGCATCCATGGCAATCCATTTAGATTAGATTCATATTTCCTTTCATAGATTAAGCTTGCACATTTCCTTTCATAGATTAATCTTGCATATTTTCCTTTCATAGATTAATTTACTTCCATGTATTTTTATCATATATAATAGTTTTCATTCTCATTTGCAATGCATATTTGATGATCATGGAGACTAGCATTCTTTCTCTTCCTCTTTGAATCTCTCATTTCATGGTGTACTTGCATGGGCATAACTAGGTCTAAACTGAGGGCCTTCATCACAAACCCTTGCACTCCATGAATAGGGAGCTATGAGTCGCCATTTGAGACCTCATTCTTGAGCAATCTTGAATACAATGACTCATAGAAGTGTGTCAACTTTTCAGCACACAATATTTATTTTAGAGGTGCTTGAACTAGTTGGCGATCCATCCTTTCCACGTCTATTAGGGGTGATATGAGTGTCTAGTGACTTTAAAATCATCACATGTTAATTGTGATATTATTTCCTTTTTTCATATGGATAGATATAGTTTATTATGGATTATTAAGTATGCGTAGTCATACAGAGTGTTGCCTTTATTTTGTATTCTATACATGTATCTCATTTTATTTAGGTTTTTCACATGAGTTCTCCTTTATCTTACAAGTTATGACTTTGTTGCCTACTGGAGCAGGTACAACTCTAAGAGGTGAAGGACCAAACACTCCTTAAATTAATTATATATGTCCTCTAAATTTTAGGAATAGATTAGAGCTTCACGTCTTTCTTGATTCAATGATACAACTTAGGGAATATTCTAAGAGACCATAAATAGCTGCATTCTTAGATAACTGTGTCATGAATACCTATTCCTTGCACTTGTATAGAAAAAGGAAAAATGGATTTAGATGAGGGGATAATGTACTTTTAACATCTTTACATGAAAGTGAAAGGAATTAGTTACCAAATTTATAAGAGGTTTTACAAGAATCTAATTTAGTCACAAATTTTGGGTTGAAGCATACATAGGGTAGAGTTCCTACTAGTTTCATCATGTTTATTGTCATTTATGTGTGTCGTGTTAAGGATAACTTTGGGAATACCCTTATAGGTTTGGTTAAGGTCAAAGTTGAAGGTGAATTTACAAACTCATAATCATTGATCTATTCATGACATAGTTTGATTCTAAGTCATTTTCATAACATATTTTGACACTTTGTGGCCTTAGGTGGTGGTGCCAATTTTTAGGATTCATGAGGTTAAGGCCATTAGAATAGTTTCATTACTAGGGACAAATTTAAAATGATCTTATCATGGGTTATTAGAACTTTGATAGTTATGTTAGTGTGAAATCCTGTATGTATTTTCACCTTAGTAGTTATCTAATTATCCAAATATTTTCTAATTCAATGAGGTGGAGACTTCTTGTCATAATTTTAAAGATTTTGTTGTTTCTTCAATCTTAATGTTGGAGAAGTTCAAGACACGTATGAAGAATATGTAGCATTTCACAAGATAAATGAAAGTTTCTCTTATCTTATTCGGCTTGGTGAGACAATTGTCTTCCATACAATACATATAGTTTATATGAAGTTTTGGTTTTATTTAAGTTGTTATAAATATATATAATCGTGGATCACTAGGCATATAACCTAGCATGTATATGAACAAAATTTTGATTACTATAATTGATGAATTATCTTAATACTCAAGGGAATATAAACTCAAACTCCAAAAAGTCACAAACATGCTTAACCTAAACACTAGGAAAACATATAATGAATTTGCAACTACAAGTGTCCAACGTAAAAACAATATATTTAAATTTTGTGATGATTATATTATAAAATTGAATATATACATGTACATGTATATGTTAGGATAGATCATCCTTAACCTAGGAGTCAGTCTACAAACATCCTCTAGAACAAATTGAGAATCAACACAAAAATTGCATTGAAATGAGGTGAGAACAAATGTACAAAGGGCCTTGTTTTTAAAGGCAAGAGTAGATAGGTAGAGTACACAAGGTTTGAGACAAGTATTAAAATCATACACAGAGCCTGGTGTCTAATCTATATAAATTTCTTCTGGAAGATCACCATGCAAGAAAGCACTCTTCACATCCATATAATGCACTAACTAAACCTTAGATATGGAAATAGAAAGTACAAGATGAATGGAATCCATCTTGGAAACTAGAGAAAAGGACCCAGAATAGTCAATACCTTCAACCTAAGAAAACCCTTTAGCCACTGGACGTGCCTTATACTTATCAACATAGCTATCAATTGTAAATTTGGTATGATACACTCATTTGTACTGAATCAAATTTCTTCCCTTAGCAGGAGGAACCAAATCCCAATTAGTATGATTCTTCATCAAAGAAACATACTCCTCAGACATAGTACTATCTCATTATTGAGCACCTAAAGCAACTGAAAACTCCTAAGGATTAGTAGAGACTGCATGACTCAAAAGATTGATACCTGAAGTTTTGGAATGAGTGTGATGAGTGGTTGTGGGATCACCTGAAAGAGAACCAACATCCTCAACAACTATTCAAGTCCACAAGGGTCTACTAGGTGTAGATGTAGAAGAAGGAGAAGATGTCTTAATGTCAACAACCATACCAATACCATCTTTGAGAATCATAGCATCTAGAGCATCATCATGATCATCCTCTGGAGGAAAGACATCTTCTAAAGAAGAACTACAAAGAAGAGAGGGAGAGGCCTATGATGGAGAATATATATGAGTAAAGGAATCATCAATCTAAACATCAAGATAGAAATATACCTCTCGAGTGACCGAATGAAACAATAAATAACCTTTCACATCCTCACAATAGTCAACAAAAATGAAGCGCTCACTTTTATTCTCCATTGCTTTGAACCTATTGTTAGGAATGAATGTTTAGCATCACTCCCAAATAGTCTGAAAAAGGATACGCTCGACTTGAAATGAGACCAAGCCTCCTCGAGATTCATATTCTATATTTCCTTGTGAGGCATATGATTCTAAATATAATTGGCACAATTGATAACCTCTACCCAAAATGTTGGAGCCATGGACCTAAATTGAAGCATGCAATTCGTGTTTTACTTTTAAGGTTCTATTCTTTCACTCAACCACACCATTTTGATAAGGAGTTTATGGAATTGTATGTTGATCAAGAATACCTTAAGCATGGTAGAATTCTTGACATGCTTGATTAACATACTCCCCCCAATTATTTGTACAAATTTTCTAGAGGGAATATCCCAAATGCTTCTCCACAAATGCATGTCATGAAATGTTGAAGGAGCTCATCCTTTTACATCAAAAAATAGACCCATGCGCACTTATAAAATTCATTAATGAAGGTGAATACATACTTGGCCTTTAAAAATGAAGGAGTTGGAAATGACATAGGGCCACTATGCACCAATTTAAGGGGTGCCAAAGCACGTATGAACATACCCTTAGGAAAGGGATCTCATTAATGTTTTCCAAGAACACAGCCCTAACAAACTCCATTTGAACATGATATCTAAGGTAGACCACCAAGTTTTGTATGCTCATCTATTGAAGATATCTATAATTCAGGTGCCCAAACACTTTGTGCCAGAGCTTTCTTGTAGAATTTGCATGAACAACAAGGGATGATCCTGATGAAGACTCAAATCCATCAAATCTATACAAATAGGATGCATGATCAATTGTGCATGTAGCAATGACCTTTTTAGGATATTTCATCTCTTTAATATTTGCAACAACAAGGGAAAACTCAATATTTTTTTCAGTACCATGATTGCAAATTTGATAGATGGAAAGAAGATTTCGTGAAATATTAGGAACAAGAAGAACATTATCAATGCCTCCATCATGCATCTGAACTAATTATATCCCCATGACTAGGATTTTTTATGATTTCCTAATATTAATATGTGAAGTAGGACAATCAGAAAGAGAATTAAGAAGATCAACAATATGAATCATGTGATGAGAAGCACCAAAATTAAGAATACAACTAAGAGTGTTTGTCCTTTGCTTGAGGAAGAAGAATTAGGCATGGAAATTTTGTGCCTCGTCATATCTTCCTTCAATACTACTAGCCTCTAAAATTATGGTGTATTATAATACCTATGTTTTCCATGAAAGGAATAATTCTTTGTTTTCTTCTTATACTTAGAATATGACCCTCCCAAGTTAGGAGGAGAAGGAGAGGGAGAAGGAGGTTTATTCTTATAATCATTATTTATCTTAGTCTTTTAGGGAGTAATACCTCCTAAAGATGAATTTAGCTTAAGTTTCTTCTTATAATTACCCTTGCCCTTATGAGATTGATCCATAAAGCATGACCCTTAGGAAGAGCATCGATCTAAATTAACTTGGCTTGTTACCTAGTTAATCAATCAAAAAATTCCTCAAATGAGAGCTTCTTATAAGAATATCTCATAGCATTCCTAAAAGAATAGAATGTAGAAGAAAACAATTTAAAAGGGCCTCTAAGCTTAGTTGGGATCAAGAAAATACACTCCTTATCTTCTTTGGCATGACCAAAACCTTTCAACTAAGATATAATTGACCTGAACTATGCAAGGAAAACCTAAAGAGAGATAAATGGATTTGAGAAAAGAGAAGTTAGATCAACTTCAAGTTGCAAGATTTTGAATTGGTTGATCTTACCATACAATCTTGCAAGATTATCCCATACTTCTTTATTTGTTGTACACTCCACAATGGGAAGCAACAAATTATCTAACACATGAAGATTGGTGAATCCTTTTGCCTCATCCATTTTTTTTTCTATGAAAAGATTACTCAACTACCTTGGTAAACTTAAGTTGGTCAACATCCAATAGCTACCAAAGATCTTGATATTGTAACAATTATGATATTTTGAGCTTCCATGTGTGATAGTTGTGTGGGGTGAATAATTCAATCCTAGGGTTTGACTTGTTGGACTAGTATACACAAAGGACTAACATGCAAGGCACCCCCCATAATAGATACACAAAGATTTTTTAATTCCCAAACAATAATTTTTCCAAGAGAGACAACAAAAACAACTCGTAGATTTGAGCTAGTAAATATATCATTGAATAGAAAAATTTTCAAAAATTATCTCTATTGCAATGTAGTTTGTTGAAGTATCTTTTTGGTCATATCTTGGTTGCAAAAAATAGATTTCATTTGCAAAATTTACACCAATTTGAAAAAGTGCCCATCGTAGGCCATTTAAGAACCCAATAAGGTGTTAGAATAAATTGGGTGGGGGGGGGGGGGGGGGGGGAAANGGGGGGGGTGAATCAATGGCCTTAAAATAATTCTAAAAATCCAACCAAATATTATATCTCAAATATAATATCCTCTAGTTATCTTTCAGTCCATCAAGATGTATGCCTCAAAATAACTTTAACAAATATAACCTGCTCGGTAAGATATACTATTTATCTTTTAGACTTTACCGAATAGCAGTAAATAAACTTAGTGTTAACCGACCAATCCAGTTTCAATATTGTGTAAATAAAAATATCAATGTAATAAACCATATACACATTTGACACATAGATTTTAACGTGGAAACCCTATTAAGGGAAAAACCACTTAGGACTGATAACCCAAAAAACTTCACTCTTCTAAAGTGAGCTCGGTGAAGAGCCAACCCTGCTAAAGGTTACAAACATAATGTTAAGTGAGACCTTGTTAGAGGATTTAAAACTAACAGTTTGTCTTTTGAACTAGCACTCACTATGTTGTTAGTAAGAAAACCTTTTGATACTCTTGAGTATCTCAATACATTAAGGACTGTTAAATCCCACTCGGTTAAGAGATTTTCTGAATCAATGGTTAAACGAATACAGTAAATGATTTGTTCAATAATACAACTTTAACTTAAAAATATTTAGATCTATTGTTAGTCCAATAATACCTCTCTAATCAATATTCACTTCAGTTCCTTTTCTTTCTTTCTTTGTTCTTTCTGCTCGGTGAATGCTCTGTCCTCTGTTGCTCGGTGTTTGCAGAATTCTTTGGCTCTGTTCTTCAACCTATATGATTAGATTTGCATGAAGAATTCTATCTTCACCAAAATATTTTCAACATTCCTATTTTTTCATAATGAATTAATTATCTCTTTATATAAACATGATTATCCGCTCAATCTCCTTGTTTTTGTCATAGATCACTTCTTGATCCGTAAAATCCACCATTCTTTGCTTTATCCCGTAAAGCTCTGCTTTAGTTTTAATCTGTAGATATCTCCTTGATAACTACGCTTTAAATCTCTTCCATGCTTTAGTTTAATTGATCGTTAAGAATAAAACAATCAATCAATCTCTAAATATAGCTCTTGCCAGCTAAGTAGTTTTGTCATTCTTGAACTTTAGTTCTTATCGGTCATCAACTCCAATTAGCTCGGTCATTGACTTTAGTTATGCTTGGTACTTGGTATACACTGTGAACTTCTCAGTGACACTTGCTTGGTTACACTTTCTTAGTTACTATTGTTCTCTGTTTACACTGTCTGTCGGTGTGCATTGTCTGTCGATGTTTATTGTCACTCGGTGTATACAAACTTTTATGTTTTACCGATAACATAAAATTTGTCTCTTCAAATCTTCAAGATTATGACCAATATGTGTTTGAATAATCAAACCATATCAAGTTGACATCAATGAAAATACAATACATTAACTGATTTAATGTCTTGCATTCACTTTTGCAACTCAGTGATCATCAACTTATCATCTTCAAACATTCAATCAGTTATAGTTCATCAATCTCCCTTTGGCATTTATGGCAACATACTATGAAATATGCAGTATAAGATATGCCATAACATACCAATCTTATTGTTCTATAACCAATTCAAATATCTGAATCTTGGTAAGCTCTTCTAGCTCAGATTTGATTCTTGTTGTGTGCTCTCCCTTTCTTCATTCCCTTCAATGGATAGGTGTAGCAATTCTATTTTCTGATTATGTATCTCCCTTTCTTGTAGAATCTCTTCTCCCTTTTTTGGATAGCTATGAAATAGTGTTAAGTCTCTCAAATTCTCTCCCTTTGATGGATGGTTACTTTATTGAATATCTAATTCTTCCTGATGTATATTTTATTGAATATATCTCTCCCTTTGACAGCAATGCCAAAAGTTTTACAAATATGTAGTACCTCCAATGTACTGACATAACATTGCAGTCCATATCTTAGTTTGCGTCAATATGATTGATCTTTTGATAATGTGTAGGCTGATGCAACCTCCAAGTAAGCTTAGTGACCAGTAGAAAAGGGTCGAAACCCTATTCTATTTCTCAGGTACTCAAATGTATCCTTTGGTAATAGTTTTGAGAAGATGTCTGCTAGTTGTTCTTTGGATTGTACATATTCCAGTATCACATGCTTCTCTTGTACTTGTTCCCTCAAGTAATGATAGTTAATATCTATGTGGTTTATCTTAGCATGCATTACAAGGTTGTTTGAAATATTTATAGCACTTGTATTATCACAATAGATAATTACTGGGTCAAGAATTTCTTCATTCATAACTTTCAGCAATTGCTTGATCCATGTGATGTTAGAGCAATTTGCAACAGTAACTACATATTCTGCTTCTGTAGTTGATTGAGATATGCATCCTTGCTTTTTACTTATCCATGTGACAAGTCTGTCACCCATAAAGAATGCTCCTCCTGTTTTTCTCTTTCTATCATCTAAGTTTCCAGCCCAATCAACATCAATATAAACTTGTAGCTCAAATTTGCCTTCTTTATTGTACCACAAACCATATTCTTCAGTATTCTTTAGATATCTCAAAATTCTTTTAAGAACAGTCATGTGTGATTCTTTAGGATTAGCAGAGAATCTTGCAACTATACCAACTACATGTGCTATATCTGGTCTAGTGTGTACAATATACATTAGTTTTCCAATCATAGATTTGTATAAGGTCTGATTTACCTTGGTTGTTTTGTCTTCCTTTGTCAATTTGCATCTGGTTTCCATAGGTGCTCCAACTGGTTTTGAGTCCTCAATCTTGAATATCTTAAGAACTTCTTTGATGTATTTAGATTGGGTAATGTAGATGCCTTCATCCTATTGTAGAATCTGTAGGACAAGAAAAAATTTGATTTCTCCAAAAAATGACATTTCAAATTCTTTTCTCATTTCATCATCAAATGATTTGCATAGCATATTATTACCTCCAAATATGATATCATCAACAAATATCTCAACAATCAAATCTTTATCACCAGTATCTCCTTTCAAATACAGATTACTGTTGTCACTTGTTCTAACAAATCCAATACTAATGAGATAAGAGTGAAGTCTTTCGTACCATGCTCTCGGTGCTTGTTTTAATCCATGGCCTTATATAGTCTACAAACCATGTTCCTCTTGTTAGGATCAACAAACCCTTCAGGTTGTTCAATGTATACCTCCTCTTCTAGTATTCCATTCAGAAATGTAGATTTAACATCTATTTGGTATACTTTGAATCCTTTAAAAGAAGCATAATCAATTATAATTCTTACTCCTTCTAGTCTAGCAACGGGTGCAAAGGTTTCTCCATATTCAATACCTTCTTCTTGTGCATAACCTTTGCATACCAGTCTTGCTTTGTTTCTTGTGACTTCTCCATTCTCATTGAGTTTGTTTTTGAATATCCATTTGGTACCAATGACATTTTTGTCACTCGATCTAGGTACTAATGTCCATGTTTTATTATTCTCAATCTATTCAATCTCTTCATTCATTGCACTAACCCATTCTTGATTCTCAAGTGCAACATTAACAGATTTAGGCTCAAAATCACACATCAAACATCTACTGTTAAGAGACTTACTTCTTATTCTCATTCCAGATCTTTTATCTCTAATGATTTGGTCCTGTGGATGGTGTCTTCTGACATATTTAGCAAGTACAGGTTCATATCTTTATTCTTTATTTTGATCTCCATTCTGATCTTCATTATCACTCGGTTCAACATTGTGAGCATTTTCCTAATTCTCGGTGTGTGCAGCCTATTGCTTGGTTGTCAGGTTCTTCTATGTAGACAAATCTATTGTAATCTTCAAGTTCCTTTATGCTTTCCTCGTCATTTTTCTTAGCAAATTTATCCACTTTAACATTTGCAGTTTCAATGATTTTGTTAGAAGATTTGTTCAGACATTTATAAGCTTTGCTTTTAGTAGAATATCCTAGAAATATTCCTTCATCACTTTTAGAGTCAAGTTTCCCATTTCTATCATCTTTCAATAAATAACATTGACTTCCAAAAATTCTAAAGTAACTCACATTTGGTGTGTATCCATACCATAGCTCATAAGGTGTCTTTTTTCAATTGAACTCGGTTTAGTGTATAGACAACAGTACTTACAGCTTCTCTCCAGAATATTTGTGTGATGCCTTTTTCAATCATCAGTGTTCTAGCACAACCAACAATTGATCTATTTCTCCTTTCAGCATTCCCATTATGTTATGGTGTTCTCAGTGTAGAAACCTATCTTGTAATCCCATTCTCATTACAAAAGTTAGTGAGTTCATTAGAAATAAATTCTTCTCCTCTATCTGATCTTGAACATTTCAATAATTTTCCACTTTGTTTTTCAAATTTTTCTTTATACCATTTGAACATCTTAAATGCTTTAGATTTATCTTTTAAGAACATAACAGTCATCATCCTAGAATAGTCATCAACAAATAGAATAAATTATCTATCACCATAATAGCTCTTTGTTCTTGTTGGTCCACATAAGTCAGTATGGACTAACTCTAGAATAGAATTAGATGTGTAGGTTTTTATTTTGAAACTATACTTTGTCATTTTTCCTATTTGACAAATATTGCACATAACATGGTCAGGTTTTGAAATACTCGGTAAGCCTCTTACTTTTCTTTTCTTACTTATCTTAACCATGTTGTCAAAGTTCATGTGACATAACCTTTTATGCCACAACCAATTGTCTTCATTTATAGCCAATAAACAAGTGGCCTCAATATAATCAAGATAGAGTAAATTACCTTTTGTTTGTTCACCACTACTGATCAACTTTCCTTTTTCATTATAGATCATTTCTTTTTGTTCTCAAATGCAACTCGGTGTCCTGTGTTGTTCAGCTGTGAAACACTCAATATATTATAGTTAAGTCCTTTCACCAAATATGCATTTTTACATCTGATTAGATTATTCAACATGATGGTACCTTTTCCTTCAACTGGGTAAGATGATTCATTACCCATACCAACTAATCCACCATTATAATATTCAAAAGTTTCAAACTTTTCTTTATCTCCAGTCATGCGATGAGTATATCCACTATCAATAATCTAGACATCCATTTTCTAAATTTAGATATGAATGTTGTTTCAACATACCTTTCTTTGTCATGTGAGTCATCCTTCATAGAAACAAATACTAACTCAACATCTTCATCTGAATCCATGTTAGAATTTTTAGCTTTGTTCTCAACCAGGTAACAAGCCTTCTTGCCTTTTTCCTTGTAATCTCGGTTATCTCTTCTTTCAAAATGTCGGTTGCTTTTGTAGTCTTGGTCATCACTTTTGTCATACTTCATTTCATAATATCTTTCATTGTTTCTTTCATCCTTTCTCTTGTTAGGGCATCTAGCAACAAAATGTCCAATTTCTTTGCAATTAAAACAGACCAATGGTAATTTACCTTTATATCTCCCTTTACCTCTATGTAATCTTCTATCCATTAGTGCTTCAATTTCATCGACTTCTTGTTCATCACAATCACTGTCACTATCATTTCTCATCGTGTGTTTGTGACTAGATTTTCTTATTTTCAGAGAATATTTCAATGCAAACTTAATAGTTGGTAAGACACTATTATCATAATTGTTCATCTCAAATGAAATAAGTATACCAATCAAACTATCAAGAGTAACATTGTTATTTTCTACTGCTCTCATTTATTGAATTGCAGATACTCTAATAGCATAAATAGGTAGTAAGGTTCTCAAAATTTTACTTACAACTATTTCTTCCTCAAGTAATCCTCCTACTCCATGAATAGCATTAAAAACTTCTTTGATTCTACTACTGTACTGTTAGTGAACAGATTTGTTTTTCTACAAATACTCTTTTAAGTTTCACCCTATCACCCTTAAAAGACAAACTATCTCTAACAGTTGGGTAAGTATCTTTTATGATCACTTCCCTTTGAATTTTATTACAGGTACAACTCCCTAGTATTGATTTTCAATAAATTTTGATAATAGTTTAACTGGTTAGCTTTTAACCTGAAAGCTTATAAAGGCTGCAATATCATTCTTAGATGATATGCTACTGAACAATTGTAAAGGAAATAAGACTGGATAATAAATGGGAAGAAAATCACAGTTACTTCCCTGATTGCATTTCATGAAAAATAAACAACTTCTCAGCTAAAGATAACAGAATATAGATAAAATTCAGATATTATGAATCAACAGACATGTACATAACAGAGTAAACAAGATGTCAACACAAGACACTTTATTTTTAGTTATCAAATAATACAGATTTGATAAACCTCACTGTAATATATTTCAAAAATTACTACACAGGCAATTACATGAAATCTGTTCTTTCAATAACATTCAATTACTACTATCTGTTCCTTTAACCTTCTGAAAAACCAAACTATTACCAAAAAATCTATTATCCAGTAGCGATGAGTTTTTTCCAAACCTTTTAAAAGTTTTAGCAGCCAAATATATAGTATCAGAGCACCGAGAGGTCTCCCAAAAAACACGACCTCTCGGGCAATTAGTTATAAAACCAAACCAACTGAAAAAGGACACACATCCTTAACAGTTTGGATGTTAACCAAGTAAAAACTAATTAACTAATTCTGCTTCTTTGTCCACAACCTGATCTTTGCTCCCCACTTGACTCCCTCCTTCTTCGGTAACTGATTGGGTGGGTTTCCATTCTTTATACACCTGGACCAGCTCTTTCATGAATGACAGATGCGGGATCTTAGAATTCACTACCCGGGCCATTGAGGCCTCCTTACTTCACTTCAACTTCTTCACCTTTTCTACAACATTGGGTAACTGATCCACACATAGATATAACATAGATTTGATCCTTGCCATCTGAGTTAAGTCAGAGGCTTTAGGATTAACCTTTTCTCTGATAATCTTTATCGCTGAGTCGAAGGCTTCCAGAGCGCCTTTCAATTCCTGCTCACTGTATATTGATGGATAAGTACAAGTGAAGCTGATGAACTTCAACTTGTTCAAGGTGGCCTTCTGAATTTGCTTAGCTTTGGACTCATATTCTTTGTTTTCTGTAATGGTACCCCTTATTAGAGAGATACACCAGCTGATGTTCTTCCTAAGGATGAAGAAAATGGATTCCTTAATGCCTTTTAGGGATTTTTCCATACAGAATTTGTTGAAACCATACCTCTCTATCTCCATAAAATTTGTCATCGCCGATACCTATTTTTCCTCCTCTCCATCCCAAACTTGTCACTGGGTTTGTAATTCTCCCATTACAGCCTCTGTGTCATGAAGAACTAAGTGCGAATCTTTGATATATTGTCAGCCACTGTTAAGCACTTGGGACATCCACTCATCAACTGAGGAGACTAGTGTTCAACCCCTCTGAATTTGATTCAGCAAAGTTTTACTTTCCGCAGAGTTTGGATCAAATAACTATGAAGATTGGGTCAGTGGCATGGTGTCAAAGTTGCAAAAAGTGTTTATGAACTGGGAGAGTGAGACTATCATCTGCTTCAGTTCTTTCTTTTCTTTGTTATCCTGCCATGATGTTATCAACATCTGCTGAGTCATCTCTTTGAAAAGGTGATTCTTTCCCGCCCTATCCATAGTCCCTAATTCAATTTTAGTGACTTCAAAGTCTTCAACCGCAACATCCTATTTCTCCTCCTTCGGTCTATAGGTGGCTACTTCAGCTGTCCACTTCCCAGTTTTAGTATCAACAAACATCTGTGTTGTACTCTTAACTTTCTTGGCCTTGGGAGTCTTTTGAGCATATTTACTAACTATGTCTTGCACTAGAATAGATATTGAAACTAAGCTGCATTTCTTATTCACTGATGAGGTTAGCCATCTTGGTGTGTCATTTGTTGCTGCTGATTGTTCACCTTTTTTCGTAGGGGTACCCATTAAATCCAAAGTCACATCATCAAGATCGAAGAGATCTTTTCCAATTTTCTCATCTTCCCCAATTTGATAGTTTAATTCCCCAAAATTTTCATCCTCTAAATTGATTGTTTCTGCATTTTCTTGAGTCATCTTCCCTTTATGATGCGATCGGGATCTTGATCTAGTAATGCGCTGAGATGAGACTACAGGGGAAAGTTCTGCAACAGATTTCTTCTTGGAATCCTTATTCCGCTTCTTACCTGATGAACTTGCATTACCAATTAGTTTATGAGGATTAGAAACAGAGGAGGAGGAAAATAAAATTGAATATTTAACTTAAATTGATTTAAGACTAGACTATTTTCTTCTTGTCTGCAGCCATTCCTTGGTTAATTTAAGTACATGTTGTGTCCTGCACTTAATGTCATCTTCCTCTTCCCTTGACCAGTCAATATTAAACTCTTCATTCTCCAGGAGCCTTTTGAAACTAGGTTCGACTAAGTTGGAACCATCATCTGTCACCCCTTCTATATTGAACTGCAATCTCATGGATAGAATTTGTGATGTGCAGAGTCTACTATGACCTCTCTCCATAACTTGGGACTCATTTGCACAATCTTTCCAGAAATCCTCTAGATGGGGAACTAGAAACATATGAGATCTAAGGCCTAGATTCCCACTAGCAAAGTTCTTGTTATCAAAGCCTTTCCTCTCTGTGTAATAATTGAAATCAAAATGCCTCAGATCACTCCCAATACTTATTGCATCTTCAATAGTCAAGCATGAAAATTTACCTAGCTGCAATGGGAAAACTTTCTCCCATTCTTCTTTAGGAAGAAAACATTTAAGTACAGTAGCAAGCTACCTACAGACTTCTGCAAAGATAAAGCAATCAAAAGCATACCTAGGTAATTTTGCAGGGGAATCTTCAAAACCACCAATTCTAATATAAGTGAACCTAGGAAACTGAATGTAAAAACTCCCAAATCTAGTCACAATTTGCTGAGCTTAAGAACTCGTTCTTTTGGCTGAATCCCCAGTCATCTCAAAACAAAGTTTACCCATAAAAGTGTCATGCACCCTCCTGCAGTTCTGAATTACATTATCTTTATGAAGAATGGGGAAATACTCAGAAACACACATTCCATCTAACCAAGGCTCATGAATCATCCCATCCCATTTCCTACTACAGGCTAAATAGTACATCAGATAAGAAGACATGAAAAAACTACATCTAGTGAGTTTGAAATTGTTAAATTGTTCTCTCATAGAATCTACAATTAATTCGGCCCAATCCAACTTCTGTTTTCCTTCTAAAACAATTTGAATATAACAGAACAACCAATCTGAGAAGAAAAATGCCTTAGGTGACCCTCTGACTCTATGCAACATCACCATGACATC
>MU224451.1:341821-373296 GCA_018584345.1 Thuja plicata
AGGTCAAATATGAGGGCCTCCATTTCACACCTTTGCACTCCATGACTAGAGAGCTATGGATTGATATTTGAGGCCTCATTCTTGAGCAACCTTGGATGGAATGATTCATAGAAGTGTGTCAATATTTTAGCACACACACATGACTTATGTTGAGCTTTTTGGGCAAACGGGAACCTCCCCTTTAAGCATTTAATAACCAATGCTTGGCTATTGAGGTGCAATTTTCATCTACATTTGGTTTGAATTTAACAAGGGACTACGTAGGAGAGAAAGCGGAAAAAGTTTGCTCTTGAATTTGGAAGGTCAAAGCAACAATTTCTCTGTTTATAGCCAACAAGACCTCACCATTTTTCTTGAGAATTGATTCGGTTCGCTGATCATAGTTGCGGATACACTCATGAACTAGCTTAGGATAGACAACTGCAGGAGGGAAAGAAGCAGTTATGCACAATCCAATACTCAAAATTTCAAGAGAAGGAACATTTTCTTCTATAGACTCAGTAAGCCTATCAACAATTCCTTCTACATCATATCCTTCTAAATCTGTGTTTGTCACAATGGGATATTCACATACTATACTAGAAACACTTCCAAACAAGTGAAATGCAGACTTCATACTTGTAAAAAATAGACTGATAACTGTCACAAAAACTTCTGCATATTTCACAAGCTCTTAAATTTAAACACTATATGGGTTGCAACCTGACTTACCTTAATCACTGTAGAAATATTTGCAACTGGAGCTCCAAAAACCCTTACCTTCAATCTACCCGCATACAAACAGCGACAACATTTCAAAAATAATGAATGGTAAGAAGGGTTTTAAATAAGAAATACCATGGATTTGATAATTAATTGCCCATCATTAAGGCAGTGAAGGCTCGGAGAATGAAGTGACCGTTTACACATGCAAACAATCAATGCCACTTGCACAAACTTTTATGCTGCACAAATTCATCATAAATTTGACAGCTCAGACACACTTAACCGCCACCAATACTTTTCTGCATTAAAATCCTTTTTAGGTAGGGCCCACTACTGTATGACGACGATAATCCTTTTTCTTTTGCCACGTGTCACTTTTCAAAATCATTGAACACTCTTGAACATGGATGAACTAAGTTGAAGAGTGTTCTTATGTGTTCATGAATGTTCAATTATGTTCCTATTTAATCTCTTGCCTTCATCCTTAAACTAAATATTCCATGCTTAGTCACTGATTACCAACTTTGATCAATTAAAACTCCGCACATCGCAAAGATGAAGCCCCTTTTAGTGAAGACTTCATTCACCTGCTGTTCCTTCATAAAAATTATGAACCGGCTTGAACACTCTTGAACACTCATGAACTAAGTTCAAGGTTGTTCAAGTATGTTCAAGGTTGTTCAAACCTGTTCAAACATGTTCAAGAAAAGTGTTAGCAAATGATTTTTCTAATTCCACACACATGGATGGACCACAAGGTTGACACTTTCACTGAGAATTTGGACATGAGGACTTAAGCATCTTTGAGATTCACAAAAATAATATGGTGACTCTAGAAATCAAAAACAAAGACAAGAACCAGACTTGGACTAACACCGACTCTGACTGGGGACTGACTTTTCTCAAAAGTCAGAGAAATCAAAAACTCTGGTTTCACAAACTGCTGCAAAGGGCTCATAAAAACACAGAAGAAAGGAAAGACACACAACCTGAAAGCAAACTAAGACTAATATATACAATAGAACACAGGAAACCAAACTAGAGCTTCAGCAATTTGAGATCTTGCCCATTATAAGAAAATGGTAAGATCGTTCCATCAGGGTACGCCAGCTTAAAAGTGTTGGTTCCGAGTTCTTCAATAATAACAAAGGGCCCTTTCCAAAGTGATTCAAATTTACTATGGACACCTTTAAGAGCTTTCCTTTTATCCCATAGCAAGACCTCATCTCCTTTCATAAAAATTCTGGGTCTCACCTTCTTGTCAAATATATTTTTTACTCTGGCCTAATGTTCAGTAATTCTATCAACCAAAGCTTCTCTTTCTTCTTCCAGTTTATGCAAATACATGATCCTTTTCTCCAAAGAGTCTTTAAATGTCTGGTCTTCAATGGCCATTTGTAGTTTAGCTACTAAAATTTCTAAAGGAATTGATACTTGTGCACCTATCCCATACACCAATTCAAAGGGTGCCATACCGATCGCTCTCTTGCGAGTAATTCTATCAACCCAAAGGGCCTCATAAAGTTTCTTGTGCCAATTCTTGCCACTATCATCTACCAACTTCTTCATGATCATTATAAATTTTTTGTTACTTGACTCGACCTGCCCATTTCCCTGAGAAAAATAATCTAATGAATGAGCCAGAGAGATACTATGATCAAATCAAAAAAGGGACAGCTCCTGTGAAGAGAAGTAAGTAGCATTATCAACTACAATTTTCTGAGGTACTCCAAAATGTACCAGAATATTATCTTTTAAGAAATCACACACCACTTGAGAATTAGCCTTCTTGGTTGGGATGGCCTCAACCCAATTAGTGAAATATTTGGTCGTTGTTAGGATGTAAACATGCCCTGCACTTGACTAAGGATTAACAGGACCAATGAAATCGATTCCCCATTGCCTGAATGGTTCACTTACTACAACTGGTTTCAAAGGCAAGGCAGCTAATTGGGGTCTCCCAGAGAACAACTGGTATTTTTCATAGTTTATGACGAATGCATAAGCATCCTTGAACATCCCTGGCCAGTAAAAACAATTTCAAAGAATTTTGAATGCTGTCACAATAGATGAGAAATGACCTCTGCAGGCCTCTTCATGAAAAGTTTTAAGCAATTGTAGCTGCTGACTTTTATCCACGCATCTTAGAAAAGTGCCATCAAGGCCTCTCTTGTATAATACACCCTTCCATATTACATATTTCATAGCCTGAAGCCTCAAAGTCCGCCTTTCCTTAGGCGTTAGTCTTTCTGGACATTCTCCATAAGTTAGGAAATAAGCAATGTCGCAGAACCAGGAATCTGTCAAACTGACCAACAACACTTGAGATGTTTCACATTCTGGATTTTCAGGTTGACTTACATTTTCTACAATAAATTTATAGAGCCCCCTTCCTTTGACAAGTTTGGTGGGTTTTATTGTTAATTCATATTCCTGAATTTTTGTCACCCATGTTGCTCTCTTGTTCATGACTATTTCTTGTTGCATGAGAAGTGCTTTCACTGCTGAATCAGGGACATATACTATGGAATGAGAATGAAGGATATAGAATCTAAACTGCTCAACTGATTTCACTACAAAAAAGGCTTGTTTCTCTATGGGGGAGTATTTTAGTTCATGCTTTTTTAACGGTGTGCTCATGAAAGCGATGGGCACTTCATTCCCTGAAACATCCTTTTGGGTTAGAATTCCCAACAAAGTGTGATCAGAAACATAATAGTAAATGATGAAATCTTTTTTTTAGTTGGGGTAAACTAAAGCTGGGGCATTTGCTACAATAGTTTTGATCACACTAAAAGCTTTTCTACCTTCTTCTGTCCATTTAAAGGGATGCTTTTCACTCATCATTCCCACAATGTGCTTGGTTAATTCAAAAAAATTTGGGACGAAGGCTCTCAAGAAGTTAATCTAGCCAAAGAAATATTTGACTATTATTCTGGTTGAAGGTAGACTGATTTGCTAAATCACTTTTACTCTCTCAGGATCGATCCTAATCCCTTCTTTGGACACAATATGGCCCAACCGCTTCCCTTCAATCACACCAAAAATATTTTTTTTTGGATTAAGTGATATGCCATGGTCTCTACACCTCTGTAGGACTGATTTGAGATCTCTAACATGATATTTCCTTCTTTTAGAGTACACAGTCAAATCATCAAGATAAATCACTATAATTATGTTTTTTAAATCAGCAAAGGAAGAATCCATTGCCCTTTGGAAAGTTTCCCCTGCATTAATCAAACCAAAGGGAATTCTGTTATAAGAAAATGTTCCCCATGGCTTGGTGAAAGCAGTCTTGTGTTTATCTTCATCAGACACACTCACCTAATTATATCCTGAAAACCCATCAAGTAGAGACATCATTTCTGATCCGGCAACCGCCTGTAAAACATGTTCCATCTTGGGCAGGGCATAATTATCCTTTAGACTGGCCTGGTTTAAATTTTGGAAATCTACACAGATCCTTATTTTGCCATTCTTCTTTCTGAAAGGAACAATATTTTCTATCCAACTTGAGTGATGAATAGGGTAAATGATTCTAGCTTTTAGCATCTTGTCTACTTCTTTCAGAATTACTTTAGAAACTTTAGGATTGTAGATTCAAAGTTTTTGCCTGAAGGGCTTTGACTCAGGTTTAAGAGGGATATGATGGCTAAATTTCCCTTTCCAAAAATCTTTAAGATCACCATAGTCCCAAGAAAACACATCCATGTAGGCTGTCAACAAGATCTGAAGGTTTTTCTTTTCTTGAACAGATAGAGTCTTACCTACAAATATCCACCTAGGTTCGGCTGTAGTACCAATATTCACTTTGTCATATTATTTTTGCACATCTGACTGAGGGTTTTTCCTTGAAATGAAACTATCATCTTTTTGAGAAAATAAGTTTTCTAAGGAAACCAAACCTTTGGGAATTTTATTACTCTTCAGCTGAACAACTTCTTCTTCCGGTAAGAACTCAGAATTAGGCTCTTCACCATTTTCGTTCATTCCTTCAAAGTAGGTAGATAAGAAAACTTCTATACACGCCATGAAATATTTAATTCTAGAATCATCTTCAAAAACTTGCAGATGTTTAATGTTATCCGAAACAGCAGGTCTATATATTATCTCAACCCTGTATGTATTTGTTTTAAAGCCTGGGTGAGGGAGGAGTAGCGACGCTGATACAACTAGGGAATCAACTCTTGAATTGAGACTCCTGGGAATTGCTTCTATGGAAAAAGCTTCAAAAGTATTAATTTCATCCCAAACTAAGTTTCTATAATGTTTCAGGTGTTCATTTTTTACTATAAATTGACCTTTCACTTGTTTAACAATCAGTTCAACGTCACCTTTCACAACAATTGCCTTGATTCCCAGTGTCCTTGCCTCTCGCAACCCTAATAACTGATCCTCATATTCGGCAGTATTATTAGTATTTTTAAAATCCAATTTGAAAGAGAAAGGGATATTTTGATCATCTAGGCCTTTAAAGACTACACCAGCCCCAGAGCCTGCACTGGCACAACTACCATCAAACTCCATTAACTAGATTTGCTCCTTTTCACCACAGTCTACAAAAATAGGAGGAGCTTCATCTGAGAAAATCATGTAGTTACCAAACTCACAGTCTTGAAATAGGATTTTTGCCTTGGGATCATCAGATGGGATTACAGTGTATTTATTTTTAGCTTCAGGTTCTAGTTTGACCTTTTTCTTTCCAATAGGAATAATAGCTTCAGACCAATCCATCTTTATTTCCCCACCCATGTCTCTGCAGAAAGTTCTGCTCAAAAGCATCCCATAGCTTGCAGGTATATCCGCTACTGAAATGGTCAATTTGAGTCTCTTATCAGGATAAGTAGCCAAAACAACTTGGGCATCTTTAACTTGACCTATTAAGGGTACCTGTTTCCCATCCATAGAATAGCACCTCCCAAAAGTTTTAGTCATGGTTAAGCCTAAAGCTTTGGCAACAGATGATGACATAATTTTATTAGAGGCACCTGAGTCTATAATGCAATTACTCAGTTTAAGACCGTTAAGGAGTAGAGAAATATAAAATGGATCAGGCTTTCTAGTTTCATCAACTTCACATTTCAATTCTGAGGTAGAAGTAGTGGCTGAATCACTTTGATTCATAACAAACGGTGAAACAACTATGGGAGATTCAACTAGGTCATCAATTTGATTTACAGTACACTGATTAGATTGAGATGGATTTGGAAGGTCACCTTTGACATCCTTGACCAACTTATCAAGTTCTTTAGGATTTAATCTTAGATATTCAACAGGAGAGATTTGGATAGCAGAAGACTTACAAAATTCTACAATATCAAAAGAGGATGTGCTAGAATCTTTTTGTACAACCTTAACATCAAGAGTCCAAGGACTGGAGGAAAAATAATTACTTATAGGATCTCTGGTCTTCTAAAAAGTGCCTGATGATGTTGGAGTGTTCTTTGAAGTCTTTTGATTTTGAGTAAGCATGGCACAAGCGGGATCCTCAAGAGTGACATAATATATCCTCTTTCTGAGTCAGATTCGTATTCTAAGTAGTATGAGCCAAAGTTGCCAGGTCTGTCTTGAGGCACTTCTTCTACAGTACATTCCCCTAACACATATTTTGTGGCTTCCATTTGTACATGTCTTTTCATATCTGGGCATGAATTACCATCATGATCCGTTGTCAGGTGAAAAGAACACATGATAGCCTCTTTTGGTGAAGCTTCTAGAGATAATCTTGGTTGATTAGAAGGCAGCAAAGGGGCTTTGCCATGCCATTGATTAGGCTACTTTTGAATAATATCTTGATAAGGGGAAGTAAATGAAGATCCTTGCTTTGGTAACTGCCTCTTCAAGGAAATTACATCATTCATGAGTCTCTGAACAACCATATCTGTAGGAGAAGAAGTAGAAGGTTGAGAGTGAGGAGTCTGTACATCTTTTCTCCATTTACCCACTGTAATAAGTTCATCTTCTAACTCAGTGGCCTGACCTTGGGCAATAGCTAAATCTGCTAGTCTACTCCTTAAGTGAAAACCTATGTCCAGGGGCATATAGTTTACAAAGAAACATTGTTGGTTTTCTGGGGTCGGTCTTTTGGCAATAGGAATTCTTTGAATAACTTTGTTATATCTAGCCACATAGTCTCTCATTGGTTTGTGAATCTCTTTTTTAATTTGTGTTAATTGTGCCAGTAGGGAATGCTCATGATCAACCCCTTTAAAACATCCTTCAAACACAGTCTTCATGGTTTACCAGTTTGTGATAGAGCTAGCGGGCAAGTGACCAAACCATTCTGTAGCTCCCTCTGAGAGGGATTGTGCAAAGATATTGACGGCTACATTTTCATGTTGCAATGCCAAAATGACAGTATCCACATTGAATGCATTCAAATGTTCATCTACCAAGACTTTTCCATCTTCGAAAAATTTAGGCAAGACTTCTTTAATACCTTTAGGGAGAGGATGATGAGCTCCTAAATTTAAAGGACCAACTGCTGCACCCCATGGTTGAGCCATGACTGCAACTGGAAATATTGTTACTAGTGGTGGTGCTTGAATACCAGACAAAGTCAAAGCTTTCCAGACACTAGTGGATGGAGAATTATTTGAAGAGGCTTTAGGAGGTGAAGTAGGTCTACTCTTGGCTTTGGGCTTTGAGATGCAAAAGGTCAGAAAATGGATATTTTGCAAACTCTCATAAAAAGTGTCAAAAATGCCCTCCTTCCTCTAGGACCTGGTATGTGGTCGAGAATCCAGTATTATATTCTTTTATTGCCTCTGGATAGCTCTGTAAACAATTTGTGCCTCTTGGGAAATTGGGAGCCCCCTCAGCCACTCTCCTATATCTTTCTCTTCTTCAAAAACTAGGAGAACTTATTGATACTGGTGATAGCTGGTCTATAAATCCCAAGCAACAATGTTCAAATCATAAATTATATCCTCTTGGGTATTTTGAAAGTTAAGATCTGGTTGAATGACAGGAGGTTTCTCCTCCTGGTTGGGTATCACCACAGCTGGTAGGACCATATCTTATTCATAAAAGAAAGCATTTAAAAATAGGTCTACACTGTGAGCGCTCCCCAGCAGAGTCGCCAAAAATTTGTTAGTGAACAGATTTTTCTTTCTACAAATACTCTTTTAAGTTTCACCCTATCACCCTTAAAAGACAAACTATCTCTAACAGTTGGGTAAGTATATTTTATGATCACTTCCCTCTGAATTTTATTACAGGTATAGCTCCGTAGTATTGATTTTCAATAAATTTTGACAACAGTTTAATTGGTTAGATTTTAACCCGAAAGCTTATAAAGGTTGCAATATCATTCTTAGATGATATGCTATTAAAAAATTGTAAAGGAGATACGACTGAATAATAAATGGGAATAAAATCACAGTTACTTCCCCGATTGAATTTCATGAAAAATAAACAACTTCTCAGCTAAAGATAACAGAATATAGATAAAATTCAGATATTATGAATCAACAGACATGTACATAATAGAGTAAACAAGATGTCAACATAGGACACTTCATTTTTAGTTTTCAAATAACACAGATTTGATAAACCTCACTGTAATATATTTCAAAAATTACTACACAGGCAATTGCATGAAATATGTTCTTTCAATAACATTCAATTACTACTATCTGTTCCTTTAACCTTCTGAAAAACCAAACTACCACCACAAAATCTATTATCCAGTAGCAATGAGTTTTTTCCAAACCTTTTAAAAGTTTTAGCAGTCAAATATATAGTATCAGAGCACCGAGAGCACTCCTGAAAAATACCTCTCGGGAAATTAGTTATAAAACCAAACCAACAGAAAAAGGACACACGTCCTTAAGAGTTTGCATGTTAACCAAGTGAAAACTAATTAACTAATTCTAGTTCTTTGTCCACAACATGATCCTCACTCCCCGCTAGATTCCTTCCTTCTTCGGTAACCAATTGAGCTAGTTTCCATTCTTTATACGCCTGGACCAGCTCTTTCATGAATGGTAGATGTGGGATCTTAGAATTCACTACCTGGGCCATTGAGGCCTCCTTACTCCACTTCAACTTCTTCACCTTTTCTATGATATTGGACAGCTGATCCACACACAAATATAACATAGATTCGATCCTTGCCATCTGAGTTAAGTTAGAGGCTTTAGGATTAACCTTTTCTCTGATAATATTTATCACTGAGTCGAAGGATTCCAAAGTGCCTTTCAATTCCTACTCACTGTATACTGATGGATAAGTATAAGTGAAGTTGATGACCTTCAACTCATTCAAGGCGGCCTTTTAAATTTTCTTAGCTTCAGACTCATATTCTTTTTTTTTTGTAATGGTGCCCCTTATTAGAGAGATACGCCAGCTGATGTTCTTCCTAAGGATGAAGAAAATGGATTCCTCAGCGCCTTTTAGGGATTTTTCTGTGCAGAATTTGTTGAAACCATACCTCTCTATCTCCATAAACTTTGTCATCGCCGATACCCATTTTTCCTCCTCTCCATCCCAGACTTGTCACTGGGTTTGCAATTCTCCCATTATAGCCTCTGTGTCATGAAGAACTAAGTGCAAATCTTTGATATATTGTTGGCCACTGTTAAGCACTTGGGACATCCACTCATCAACTGAGGAGACTAGTATTCGACCCCTCTGAACTTGATTCAACAAATTTTTACTTTTCGCTGAGTTTGGATCAAATACCTATGAAGATTGGGTCAGTGACATTGCATCAAAGTTACAGAAAGTGTTTATGAACTGGGAGAGTGAGACTATCATCTACTTCAGTTCTTTCTTTTCTTTGCTATCCTGCCATGATGTTATCAACATCTCTTGAGTCATCTCTTTGAAAAGGTGATTCTTTCCCACCCTATCCATAGTCCCTAATTCAATTTTAGCGACTTCAAAGTCTTCAACTGCAACATCCTATTTATCCTCCTTCGGTCTGTAGGTGGCTACTTCAGCTATCCACTTCCCAATTTTAGTATCAGCAAACATCCATGCTTTACTCTTAACTTTCTTGGCCTTGGGAGTCTTTTGAGCATATTTTCTGACTATGTCTTGCACTGGAATAGATACTGAAACTAAGCTCCATTTCTTATTCACTGATGAGGTTAGCCATCTTGGTGTGTCATTTGTTGTTGCTGATTGTTCACCTATTTTTGCAAGGGTACCCATTAAATCCAAAGTCACATTATCAAGATCGAAGAGATCTTTTCTGATTTTCTCATCTTCCCCAATTTGATAGTTTAAATCCCCAAATTTGTCATCCTCTAAATTGATTGTTTCTGCATTTTCTTGAGTCATCTTCCCTTTATGTTGTGATCGAGATCTTGATCTGGTAATGTGCTGAGGTGAGACTACAGGGGAAAGTTCTACAATAGATTTCTTCTTGGAATCCTTATTCTGCTACTTACCTAATGAACCTGCATTACCAATTGGTTTATGAGGATTAGGAATAGAGGAGGAAGAAAATAAAATTGAAGATTTAACTTCAATTGATTTAGGACTAGACTATTTTCTTCTTGTCTGCAACCATTCCTCGATTAATTTAAGTACATGCTGTGTCCTGCACTTAATGTCAGCTTCCTCTTCACTTGACCAGTCAATATCAAACTCTTCATTGTCCAGGAGCCTTTTGAAACTGGGTTCGACTAAGTTGGAACCATCATTTGTCACCCCTACTATATTGAACTACAATCTCATGGATAGAATTTGAGATATGCAGAGTCTACTATGACCTCTCTCCATAACTTGGGACTCATTTGCACAATCTTCCCATAAATCCTCTAGATGGGGAACTTGAAACATATGAGATCTAAGGCCTAGATTCCCACTAGCAAAGTTCTTGTTATCAAAGCCTGTCCTCTCCATGTAATATTTGAAATCAAAATGAATAAGGTCACTCCCAATACTTATTGCATCTTCAATAGTCAAGCATGAAAACTTACCTAGCTGCAATGGGAAAACTTTCTCCCATTCTTCTTTAGGAAGAAAAAGTTTAAGTACAATAGCAAGATGCCTACAGACTTCTACAAAGATAAAGCAATCAAAAGCATACCTAGGTAATTTTTTAGGGGAATCTTCAAAACCACCAATTCTAATATAAGTGAACCTAGGAAATTGAATGTAAAAACTCCCAAATCTAGTCACAAATTGCTGAGCTTCAGAACTCATTCTTCTGGTTGAATCCCTAGTCATCTCAAAATAGAGTTTACCCATAAAAGTGTCATGCACCCTCCTGTAGTTCTGAATTACAATATCTTTACAAAGAATGGGGAAATACTCAAAAACACACATTCCATCTAACTAAGGCTCATGAATCATCCCATCCCATTTCCTACTAAAGGCTAAATAGTACACCAGATAAGAAGACATGAAAAAACTACATCCAGTGAGTTTGGAATTGTTAAGTTGTTCTCTCATAGAATCTGCAATTAATTCGACGCAATCAAACTTCTATTTTCCTTCTAAAACAATTTGAATATAACATAACAACCAATCTGAGAAGAAAAATGCCTTAGGTGACCCTCTGACTCTATGCAACATCACCATGACATCACTAATATATGGGTGCACATGACTTCTGTTGATCTTTTTGGGAAAATGGGAACCTCCCCTCTGAGCGTTTAATAACCAATGCTTGGCTATTGATGTTCAATTTGCATCTGCATTTGGTTTGAATTTATCAAGGGACTGCATAAGAGAGAAAGCAGAAAAGTTCACTCTTGAATTTGGAAGGCCTAAGCAACAATTTCTCTATTTATAGCCAACAAGACCTCACCATTTTTCTTGAGAATTGATTCGGTTTTCTAATCATAGTTGTGGATGCACTCATTAACTAGCTCAGGACAGACTACTGTAGGAGGGAAAGAAGTAGCTATGCATAATCCACTACTCAAAATTTTGAGAGAAGGAACATTTTCTTCTATAGACTTAGTAAGCCTATCAAAAATTCCTTCTACATGATATCCTTCTAAATCCGTGTCTGTCACAATGGGATTTTCACATACTAGACTAGAAACGCTTCCAAACAAGTGAAATGCAGACTTCATACTTGTAAAAAATAGACTGATAACTGTCACAGAAACTTCTGCATATTTCACAAGCTCTTAAATTTAAACACTGTATGAGTTGCAACCTGACTTACCTTAATCACTGTAGAAATATTTGCAACTGGAGCTCCAAAAACCCTTACCTTCAATCTACCCGCATACAGACAGTGACAACATTTAAAAAATAATGAATGCTAAGAAGGGTTTTAAATAAGAAATACCATGGATTTGACAATTAATTTCCCATCATTAAGGCAATAAAGGCTTGAAGAATGAAGTGACCGTTTACGCATGCAAACAATTAATGCCACTTGCACAAACTTTTATGCCACACGAATTCATCATAAATTTGACAGCTCGGACACACTTAACTTCCACCAATACTTTTCTGCATTAAAAGCCTTTTTAGGTAGGGCCCACTACTGAGTGACGACAATAATCCTTTTTCTTTTGCCACATGTCACTTTTCAAAATCATTGAACACTCTTGAACACAGATGAAATAAGTTTAAGAGTGTTCTTACGTGTTCATCATTGTTCAAGTCTGTTCCTATTTAATCTCTTGCCTTCATCCTTAAACTGAATATTCCATGCTTAGTCACTGATTCCCAACTTTGATCAATTAAAAATCCACACACCGCAAACATGAAGCCCCTTTTAGTGAAGAATTCATTCACCTGTTGTTCCTTCATAAAAATTATGAATCGGATTGAACACTCTTGGACACTCATGAACTAAGTTCAAGGTTGTTCAAGTATGTTCAAGTATGTTCAAACCTGTTCAAACTTGTTCAAGAAAAGTGTTAGCAAATGATTTTTCTAATTCAACAAACATGGATGGACCACAAGGTCGACACTTTGAATTTGGACATGAGGACTTAAGCAGCTTTGAGATTCACAAAAATAATATGGCGACTCTAGAAATAAAAAACAAGGACAAGAACCAGACTTGGACTAACATGTACTAAGTGATGTTCTCTCCTTCTTTCTTTCTTAGGTCATCAAAATTTCCTCTTAGGCTTTCAACTTTAGCTCTCAGAACATTGGTGTCTCCTCCAGGTACTAGCTTGAGTTTGTCCCACATTTTCTTTGTAGAGGTGCATGATTTCACATCTTCAAATTCAGCATCGGGTAGTGAAGAAGCAAGTTCTATCATCATAGAGTTGTGTTCATGTTTCTCTCTCAATTGATCAACAATTAGAGGTCCAATAAGTGCAACATATTCAATATCCAAGTGTTGTGTAACATAATTTCCAATACCTGATAGATGAAGTCTTATCCTGCTTTTCAATGATGCAAATTTGTCATTGTTCAACTTAGGCACATCCCTTTTACTCATCTTGTGATCTTTATCTTAAGTCTTTAAACTATTTTCCAAGCACCAAAGCTCTGATACCAATTGTTAGAATAACTGAGGTGGGGGGGGGGGGGTGAATCAATGGCCTTAAAATAATTCTAAAAGTCCAACCAAAACTTATATCTTAAATATAATATCCTCTAATTATCTTTCAGTCCATCAAGATGTATACCTTAAATAACTTTAACAAATATAACCTACTCGGTAAGATATACAGTTTATATTTTCTAGACTTTACCGAATAGCAGTAAATAAACTTAGTGTTAACCGACCAATCTAGTTTCAATAGTGTGTAAAGAAAAATATCAACGCAATAAACCATGTACACATTTGACACATAGATTTTAACGTGGAAACCCTGTTAATGGAAAAACCACTTGGGATTGGTAACCCAAAAAATTTCACTCTTCTGAAGTGAGCTCAGTAAAGAGCCAACCCTGTTAAAGGTTACAAACACACTGTTAAGTGTGACCTTGTTAGAGGATTTAAAACTAACAGTTTGTCTTTTGACCTAGCACTCACTATGCTGTCAACCAGAAAACTTTTTGACACTCTTGAGTATATCAATACATTAAGGACTATTAAATTCCACTCGATTAAGAGATTTTTTGAATCAATGGTTAAACTGATACAGTAAATGATCTGTTCAATAATACAACTTTAACTTGTAGATATTTAGATCTATTTTTAGTCCAATAATACCTCTCTAATCAATGCTCACTTCAGTTCCTTTGCTTTCTTTCTTTGTTCTTTCTGCTCGGTGAATGCTCTGTCCTCTGTTGCTCGGTGTGTGCAGAATTCTTTGGCTCTATTCTTCAGCCTGTATGATCAGATTTGCATGAAGAATTCTATCTTCACCAGAATATATTCAACATTCCTCTTTTTTCATAATGAATTCCTTGTCTCTTTATATAGACATTATTAGGCACTCAATCTCCTTTTTTTGTTGTAGATCACTTCTTGATCCATTTCATCCCTCTTTGCTTTGTCCCGTAAAGCTCTACTTTAGTTTTATTCCGTAGATCTCTCCTTGATAACTACACTTTAAATCTCTTCCATGCTTTAGTTTAACTGATCTTTAAGAATAAAGCAATCAATCAGTCAATCTCTAAATATAGCTCTTGCTAGCTAAGTAGTTTTGTTGTTCTTGAACTTCAGTTCTAATCGGTCATCAAATCCAATTATCTTGGTCATTGACTTCAGTTATGCTCGGTAAAAACTTTAGTTATGCTCGGTATTTAGTATACATTGTGAACTTCTTGGTGACACTTGCTTGGTAATGTTTTCTTGGTTACTACTATGCTTGGTTTACACTGTCTGTCAGTGTTTACTGTCACTCGATGTATACTGTCACTCTATGTATACACAATTTTATGTTTTACCAATAACATAAGCTTTGTCTCTTCATCTCTTCAATATTGACTGATATGTGTTTGAATAATCAAACCATATCAAGTTGACATCAATGACAATACAATACAATACATTAACTTATTTGATGTCTTTCATTCACTTTTGCAGCTCGGTGATCATCAACTTATCATCTTCATGTTAGAATGAATTTAGAAAAACTGAGAGGGGGGGGGGGGGGGGGGANGGTGAATAAGTTATCCTTAGTTCTAGATTTACCAATTGAAACTTTATAGAACTTTAAACAACTCAGATCTTCTCGGTAGCAACAACATAAGTCAACAACATAAATATGCAGTTTACTGTTCAAATGTAATAAGCTTGCAAAAAATTAACAGTAAAACACAACATAAACATTCACACAAGTTGACACCAATATTTAACGTGGAAACCCAAATTGGGAAAAATCACTAGTAACATGCTACCAAATGTTCACTCTTATGAAGTGAGCTCTGCTAGGAGCCAACCTTGTTAAAGGTTACAAAACACATTGCTAAATGTGACCTGGTTAAAGGATTGAATCACCCTGTCAGGAGTGGCCTTGTTAGAGGTCTTAAAATATTCCACCCGAATGTCACCTTTCTCAAAGGATTTATACAATGACTATTAGGTCAACCTGGTTAAAGGATTTTGACTGATATAATGGTTAGAAAGTAATCAGTAAGTGTGATATGAAACATACAACTTACTTTGAAAATCTAGATCCAATTCAACTCTTATGCTAATTTACTGAGTGGCCTCCATTCTCATTTCAATCTTTAGATCTTCTTAGAAATTCGTCAAGCAATCATTTTTGCAACTCTCTGCTTCTTTGTTTAGCCTTCTCTGCTAGATCATGCCAATCAGTCAATTAACCATGCAATTCTCTTGCATACACTTTTTCACATTCATCTCACAACTTGAATAACCCCTCAAGGTTATCTTATACCTCTTCATCTAGGTAAAATAAATATTTTTCGCTTAGTCAGGATCGTAGATCTTAGGTTAGGTTAGATCCAACGGATCTTTCCATCATTTGCATTTAATTTACTTCTTTAAAAAAATCACTAATTAAATCATGGATCCATGTGTTAATTACATTTACCTATGCATTTAAATAATGTGGACCAATCGTGATTATCCTTAATTAACTTTACATATCCCAATAAATTCAATTATGTCAGCCAGAGATCTCAAATCTCAATAATTACCAAAATACTGGCGCTCGGCCAACACTGTGTTCTTCCACTCGGTCATCACTATTTTCCTCAGCAATTTATTGGCGCTTGGTCAACACTTAGAAATTATGCTTAGCATACACTGGTGCTCGATCGACACAAACTTCGCTCGGCATATATTGTTCCCAGTAAACTGACATCATAACTTAGTGTTATAGATAAACAACACATTACTTTTCCAATGTGCCAATTGATCAAGTACCCTTGTAATTTCCCATAACTCAACCATTTCACTCGGTCTTCTTGTTATCCTTGCCTTCAAATCTTCTTCAGTAATCAATAGATATGGTACTCAAATAGATAGCAATAGTCTCACCAATTAAGGTTTGACATCAATGACAAAACAATAATTGTTTACATTGTAGCTTTCCAACAATCTCCCTCTTTGGCATTGATGGTAACAGTAAATTTTAAAACATAATTTTACAAACATAGTTACCATACAATCCAAAAAGTCTGCCTGTGTTCCTTGATATGAACAAATCTTCATTAATGTCTTTAGCTTCATTATGATTCTCATCTTGTAAAACATTTCTCCTTCTGTGTCTGTAATCACAGTGAAATATTTCTATTTATGTTCATCTGTAGACCCCCTCTTTCAGTAATTTCTCCCTTTTTCTCTAAGTATAGTAAACTCTCCCTCTTTGACAACAATGCCAAAGACATTGACATATTCATCATGCAGATTCTTCTATTCTAACTCAATATCATGTTGTTCCTGTCATCTTGCTTATGACTGATCCTCTTTTTTGTCCTTGTCTTTCTTTCACAGCTTTAGGCAGCTTCCTAAAGTGTGACTTCTTGTGTCAAATATTTTGAGTATAACATTTGATGCAACAGTTCCAATTTGAACTAATCATCCCCAGTTAGGGGAATCACCCCTAATTTACCCTGCAAATACTCATGAGCATCCTTGGGTAGTGCTTTTGTAAATATGTCTACCAATTGTTCCTTAGTATGCACATATTCTAGTCTCACTTCCTTGTTTTGAATTAGCTTCCTCAAGTAATGATACTTGATAGCTATATGCTTTGTCTTAGAGTGCATCACAGGGTTCTTAGAAATATTAATGGCACTCATGTTATCGCAATATATAATAACTAGTTCTATGATCTCTTTCATTCCTTTCAGTAGTATCTTCAACCACACAATATTAGAGCAGTTAACTGCTGCTGCCACATACTCGGCTTCAGCTGTAGATTGTGAGGTGCAATTTTGTTTCTTGCTTGTCCATGAAATCAATCTCTTTCCCAAAAGAAATGCACCACCTGTGGTGCTTTTCCTGTCATCCACATTTCCATCCCAATCAGAGTCAGTGTAAACTCTAAGCTCAAACTTATCATTCTTTTTGTAGTACAAACCATATTCATCTGTTCCTTTCAAATATCTCAGAATTCTTTTTACTACCATCATATGAGTTTTCTTAGGATTAGCAGAAAATATTGCAACAATTCCAACAACTAGAGCAATATCAGGTATGTTGTGGACAACATATTGCACCTTTCCAATCATTGACCTGTAAAGGGTTTGATTCACTTCCTTTGTATCATCATTTTTTGTTAACTTCTATCCAGTAGCCATGGGTGTACTTACTGGTTTTGATTCTTCCATTCCAAATTTTTTTAGTATCTCCTTGACATATTTTGATTGAGTAATATAGATACCATTCTTCATTTGATATATTTGTAAGCCAACAAAGAATTTGATCTCACCAAACATAGACATCTCAAATTTAGTTTGCATCTCTTTTGCAAATGTTTGGGATAACACATCTTGTCCACCAAATATAATGTCATCAATAAAAATTTCAGCTAATAAAGTACCTTTACCTTGTACTGTCTTCAAATACAAATTGTTGTTGTCATTGGTCCTTATGAATCCAATATTTATCAAATAATTGCGTAATCTCTCATACCATGCTCTTGGTGCTTGCTTCAGTCCATATAGTGCCTTGTGTAGTCTGCAAACCATGTTCCTCTTGCTTGGGTCAACAAATCCATCACCTTTTTCAATGTACACTTCTTCTTCTAATATCCCATTTAGGAATATTGAATTTACATCCATCTGATAAACTTTAAAACCTTTGTCTTGGGTCAACAAATCCATCAACTTGTTCAATGTACACTTCTTCTAATATCCCATTCCGGAATGTTGACTTTACATCCATTTGATAAAATTTAAAACCTTTGTAGGCTGCATATGCAAGTAAGGTTCTGACTCCTTCCAACCTTGCAACTAGGGTGAATGTTTCTCCATAATCAATTCCTTCCTCTTGTGCATAACCCTTGCATACCAGTCTAGCTTTATTCCTTGTTACTTCTCCATGTTCATTCAACTTATTTTTGAATACCCACTTAGTACCAATTACATTTTTGTCATTCGGCCTAGGTACAAGTGTCCAAGTATTATTATTTTCAATTTGTTCAATCTTTTCATTCATGGCTTGTATCCAGTCTTCATTCTCTAAAGCATCTTTTACTGTTTTAGGCTCAAAATCACATAACAAGCATATACCATCTCTCAACTTATTTCTTGTCATAACTGCAGAATCCTTTGATCCTATGATTTGATTAGGTTTGTGGTTCCTCCTCACATACTTTTCTAGAGTAGGTTCTTGCTTTGCTTCAGATTTATTATTCTTGTTCAATTCAGGTTGATTTTGTGTCTTGATGTCTCCATCAGATAGCTCGACAATTACCTCTTTTTGCCCGACAACCTCATTCTGTGACTTGGCAGGTGCTAGTTGTTGCTTGGCAACCTCATTCTTAGGTTCAGGTAATACATTAGAATCTTCCTCATCCAGATAAACAAATGATTTGTAACTTTCAAGTTCCTGTGTGCTTTCTCCTTCATTTCTTTCTGCATATTCATCAATTCTAACATTTGCACTTTCCACAATTTTGTTAGTGTTAGAATTCAAACACTTATATGATTTACTTTTAGTTGAATAGCCAAGAAATATGCCTTCCTCACTTTTAAAATCAAGTTTTCCATTTTTGTTATCCTTCAGTATGAAGCATTTACTTCCAACAACTTTGAAATATTTTACATTAGGTGCATATCCATACCATAGCTCATAAGGTGTAGCATTAGTACCTTCTTGAATTGTACTCTGTTCAGGGTATAGACTGTTGTACTCACAACTTCTCTCCAATATTTCTGTACAACATTTTTCTCCATCATTAGTGTTCTGGCATAGTCCATGATAGATCCATTTCTTCTTTCAACAATACCATTCTGTGGTGGTGTCCAAGGTACAAACATCTGTCTTTTTATACCTCGGTCATTGTAGAGCATGTTAAACTCATTAGAAATAAATTCGCATCCTCAGTCAGATCTCAAACATTTCAAACTTTTGCCAAGTACCACTTAAATAACTGGAATGCATCAAATTTTTCTTTAAGAAACATAACAATCATCATTCTATAGTAATCATCAACAAATAGAATGAAATATCTATCTTCACAGTAACTTTTCTCACCAATGGGACCATAAAGGATAGTATGAACCAATTCCAGAACTTCCTCAAAAGTATGAGTCTTTCTCTTGAAACTAGATTTAGTCATTTTTCCTAATTGACATTGCTTACACATTGCATTTTTAGGTTTCTTTAGCTTAGGCAGTCCTCTAACCTTTTTCAATTTGCTTATGCTTACCGAGTTATCAAAGTTTACATGAAACAACCTTTTATGCCATAACCAAACATCATTATATTGTGCAAACAAGCATGTCTCATCAGCTAAGTCTAGATAGAACAAGTTACCTTTTTTCTGCTCTCCACTTCCAACTAGTTCTCCAATGGCATCATAGATCTTTGCCTTCTTGTGATAGAATTAAACTCTATAACCAGAAGTATTCAGCTATGCAACACTTAATAAATTATAGTTAAGATCATCAACCCAATATACATTGTCACATATGATCTTTTCAGTCAATTTAATTGATCCTTTCCCTTTAACAAGACATGGTGCATCATTACCAAATTTAACATAAACACCATTGCACTGATCTAAGGTCTCAAATTTATCCTTATCACCAGTCATGTGATGTGAACAACCACTGTCAATAATCCAATGGTCACCTTTACTCATATAAGAAATTAATGTTGTTTTCTCATCATCATCAGAATCATCTTTCATAGAAACATACACAACTTCTATATCATTTTCATCAGAATTTTTTTATCTACTATCAGAATCTTCTTCAGCTAAATAGCAAGATTTCTTACCTTTGTCTTTGTAATCCTTATACTTTCTAAAGTCTCGGTCATCCTTCATGTCTTTGTACTTGTTGTCTCTTCTTTCATCTTTGTCATTCTTATCAAGACATCTAGCAACAATATGACCAACTTTGTTACATGAAAAACAAATGATAGGAAGTTTACCTTTGAATTTTCCTTTTCCTCTAGATAGTCTTCTTGCCACAAGTGCCTCAAGTTCATCTAGATCATCATCTGTAGTATCGCTGTCACTGTTCACACATTTCTTTCCTTTCTTTGATTTGTTAAGGACCAACTGGGATCTGAATGCAAAATCAATATCTTGTGGAGTGTAGTTATCAAAATTTGACATCTCAAATGCAGTAAGTCTGCCTACAAGACCTTCTAAAGTCAAATTATTATTAGGAGTACACCTTAATTATTGAATTGCAGAGACTCTAATAGCATATAAAGGAAGAAGATTCCTCAGTACCTTGATCATAATGGTGTTATCATCAATAGTTCCATTAGCTCCTCTAATAGCATTCACAACTTCTTTTATTCTACCACAATATTGAACTATATTTTCTCCTTCTTGCATTTTCATTTCATCAAACTTACCTCTTAAAATTTCATATTTGGCTCTCAACACATTTGTATCTCCTTGATAGATGGTTGTTAGATTATCCCACATCTGCTTTGCATTTGTATAGTTCTTTATGTCTTCAAATTTAGGATAGCTCAGGGATGATGCGATCTCCAACATTGCTTGATTGTGTTCCTGATTTTCTCTTAACTGTTCAGTGGTGAGAGGTGTTGTAGGGACTACATAATCATGTTCAATATAGCGCTTAGCAACATCACTAATACTAGCTAGATGCAATTTCATCAAACTCTACCATGCAGGAAAGTTATTTTTGTTCAACTTCGGTACCTCCTTTTTATACATCTTGTTCTTTCACTCCAAGCACCTTCAAACTATTTTCAAGAGACCAAAGCTCTGATACCAATTTTTAGAATGAATTTAGAATAATTGAGAGGGGGGGGGGGTGAATCAGTTATCCTCAGTTATAGATGTACCAATTGAAACTTTATAGCACTTTAAACAACTCAGATCTGCTCGGTAGCAACAACATAAGTCAAAAACATAAATATTCAGTTTACTATTCAAATGTAATCAGCTTGTAGAAACTTAATAGTAAAACACAACATAAAAACTCACAAGTTGACACCAATATTTAACGTGGAAACCCAAATCGGGAAAAACCACCAGTAACATGCTACCAAATTTTCACTCTTCTAAAGTGAGCTCTGCTAGGAGCCAACCCTATTAAAGGTTACAAAACACATTTCTAAATGTGACCTGGTTAAAGGATTTAATCACCCTGTTAGGAGTGACCTTGTTAGAGGTCTTAAAATATTCCACCCGAATGTCACCTTTCTCAAAGGATTTATACAATGACTGTTAGGTCAACCTAGTTAAAGGATTTTGACTGATACAATGGTTAGAAAGTAATCAGCAGGTGTGATCTGATACATACAACTTACTTTGCAAATCTAGATCCAATTAAGCTCTTATTCTAATTTACTGAGTGGCCTCCATTCTCATTTCAATCTTTAGATCTGCTTGGAAATCCGTCAAGCAATCATTTTCGCAACTCTCTGCTTCTCTGTTTAGCCTTCTCTGCTAGATCATGCCAATCAGTCAATTAACCATGCAATCCTCTTGCATACACTTTTTCACATTCATATCACAACTTGAATAACCCCTCGAGGTTATCTTATACCTCTTCATCTAGGTAAAATAAATCCTTTCCGCTTAATCAAGATGATAGATCTTAGGTTAGGTTAGGTCCAATGGATCTTTCCATCATTTACATTTAATTTACTTCCCCAAAGCAATCACTAATTAAATCTTGGATCCATGCATTAATTATGGTTACCCATGCATTTAAATAATGTGGACCAATCGTGCTTATCCTTAATTAACTTTACATATCCCAATAAATTCAATTATGTCAGCCAGAGATCTCAAATCTCAATAATTACCAAAATATTGGCGCTCGACCAACACTGTGTTCTTCCACTTGATCATCACTATTTTCCTCGGCAACTTACTGGCACTCGGTCGACACTTAGAAATTATACTTGGCATACACTGGTGCTCAGTCGACACAAACTTTGCTTGACATATACTATTCCCAATAAACTGACATCATAACTTAGTGTTATAGCTAAACAACACATTACTTTGCCAATGTGCCAACTGATCAAGCACCCTTTTAATTTCCCATAACTCAACCATTTCACTCAATATTCTTGTTATCCTTGCCTTCAAATCTTCTTCAGCAATCAATATATATGGTACTCAAATAGATAGTAATAGTCTCACCAATTAAGGTTTGACATCAAAGAAAAAACAACAATTGTTTACATTGTAGCTTTCTAACAATTCAAACATTCAATCAGTTATAGTTCATCATAAGGCTCTAGAATGCTCCATCGCAACAAAAAAAATCACAACCAAATCATCACAACAAAAGGCCATTAACAACACAAGAAAGCTTCACCATACAGATAGAAGGCACAATACTTTCCATGTAAGCCATTGAGGGTACAATAATTTCCACATAAGTCATTGATTCATGCATATTAAAACTGAATTTAATACACTATAGAGAAACATTTTGCGCAAAAAACATCATGAGAAAGAGATATCATGGGTACCCAGAGAAAAAATCTTATTTTGCAAACCACACAGTGAGAAAGAGATATGATGATTTCCCTAGTAAAAAAATTGCATGGATAGAAATTTTGGACACATCACCATGTACTTGATCAGACCAAGACACATCAATTATGAGCACGCTAATATGTACCTAATCAAACAATCGATCATCTATTTTTACAACCTCCAATATGTTTAAACAACATGAATGTGGGATAAACCATGTTAGAGACACCAATGGTGAATTTATTATAGTTGATTCTCTCTTGTACAACTGACCTTACAAAGGCCAATGCACCAACCACAAAATAGACATGATTACAACACACTAGCTAGCGTTGAACGTGTCTCCATGAACAAGAAACATCTATAGATAATTAAGATTAGATGCATATATAAAGAGAATGTGCCCACCATTCAACCACAACTAATTGCAATGAAAATCACTATGAATAAAAGTCACTAAATGTCAACCACTGACCTCCGTAATAGATGAACCCATCAACAAAATTAAATGTGGGCCCTTTCCAAGTCATGCATGAATTTTCATAGATAGTGATATCTAACAAAAAAAGTAGATCTTAGAAATACAAATTGGAGGAGCCTCATGAACCAAGGTCTTCAATAAAATTGATGGGAATGGATGTAATAAAGGTGATGGTTTGAAAACTTCAAACCACTGAAAGCACAATAGGTTTAAAAAAGAATGATTTCACTAGCAAGCCCACACACTGAAATGTGTTGATCTAAAGTGGATTACCAATTAATAATTCAATAAATGTTTGCACTAGACATGACTATTGGCAAGATGTTATTTCATAGATTTTAACCCACAATTAGTAAAGTGCATGCCAATGAACAAATATGATAAAGTTTGACAACCAAAATAAAACTCAATGCAAGAAACTAACTTAACAGGGAAGGACAAACCACTGATGAGGAGGTGGAAGAGCTTACTAAAAACTGCAGAATAAGTGCAAGGCCAAAAAATTACATAAACCAGAGAATAAGTGCAAGGCCAAAAAATTACATAAACCAGAGAATAAGTGCAAGGCCAAAAAATCAGACCTTACAATCTATGGAGAGTGACTAAATCACCACTAAAAGTAATGCCAAAACAAACTACAAATCAGTCTAGAGAAATTACACAAGGATGACTCCTTAAGGTTGATTGAAAACATGCCAAACAAAAAAATAATACAGATTTGCAAACACTAGTGAACTATGTAGAGAAACTAAGAACCTAAAAAATTGAAAAGATAAATGAAAATTCTCAAGAATAACTAGAAGGAGCTCTAAGATTATTTTCTTCTATACCATGTTAGGATAAATCATCCTTAAACCAGGAGCCATTCTGCACACATCATCTATAACATAGAGAGAATCAACACAAGAATTGTATTGAAATGAGATGAATACAAATGTACAAAGGGTCTTGTTTATAAAGGAAAGAGTAGATAGTTAGAGTGGACAAGGTTGAGATAAGTGTCTCAACCTAGAGGAGTTAGTGTCCATATGGGACTCAAGAATATCCTCCTGGAGGAAGTAAAGTTCAAATATGATTCTATATCATCCATCTACCTCATTAATGTGTTCACCTAAGTAAACTTAAGAGTAAACTAGTAAAACATTATTTACTCCAACAATATATTTTTCTTGAGATCTATTATATCTCGTAATGTGATACAAAGAGTTGGATTTTGACATTCATGTCTAGTTTTTTACTGCTATTAATATCCTTCCAAGTGAATGCTAGCTTGATGAAGGCATCTGCATGGATATGTATTGTGGGGATTTCCATCCTAGTATGAGCCTTTCTCCTTGAATATAAACGTGTAGTTTTAAACATGACTTTTATGTGAGATAATATAATTCTTGAGCCTCGTTCATCATAGGTATTTCCACATCCAAATGCTCATAGAGGTAAACTTGCAGTTATATAAAAGATGAACTTGGTAGGTCAATTCATGAAGATAATTTTGAGTGTGTGTTTCTAAATAATGGTGTTGGAACATAATAGTTTTGTTATTTATTTTATAAGATCCCTTGTTTTATTAGTGTTGATGATAGTATTCATAATTTAGAGGAAGATAAGCATCGACTAGTGCTTTCAATGCTAAATCTAACAAGAGAATGAATTCAAAACATTATTAAAAACCCTTGTCAATTATAAATTGGATGTTCATATGCAATATCAAGTTCAAAAAATAAACACAACAATAATTTTACGTGGGAAAAATCTTACAAGAAAAAACCTACAATGAAAAGTAGAGAAATTATTTTTAATACAATAACAATATTACAATACAATGCGCATATGTAATGCCCTTATAGGAGTTGATACAACAATAGATATTTTTGGATGAATTATAACAATATAATGACATCTTAGAAAATAAACAAAGTATCCCTATAAATTAACTAAGGCCCCAACATATTTATAGAGCTCGCATATGAAGTGTACAGGCCCATGGTTTTCAAAACCATCTCCCACAACTAGATATTCAAGTGGTGTCTAGAAAAAAAATTTCCATATTCTTGACACATTGCAAATAGAACTTTCCAAAATGCTAGTACACGTCTTTCCATAACAATAACTTTCCATATGCACTACACCTACTACATACAAACTAATAAATTCATAATAAGGTGTAATTCATGTACATAGATACCTTCTAAAAAGAACTCAATAATAAATAGAAATTGTGAAACATTAACACCTCTTGACCCTTTAGTCCCTACATAGAAATTTCTCTACTTGCCAATGTTGACTCAACCATTAAAGGGACACATGTCGTCAATAAACGCCTGCTAGGAATTTAAAAAAAAATCTTTACCCATGATGTGTGCATAGGTGAAAGTGGCACAATTTCATGCTCTTCACTAAAAATGCAGTAAGCCAACTCAAAATCAAGTCCCACAAAGTAATATATCAACATAGTAAGTTAACATTGAAGAAATGAATAATAAAATAACCAAGAACTATTCCATAATAAAACAATAAGGTTGAGACACCTTAATCCCAACACTATCTCACTTGACAAAGAATCTTCAAGAGTTAGTCTACATCATCTAATCAGGACCCTAAGGCCTATAGAGCTAACCCATCATCTAAATTTGTATATTCTCATTGGCTTCACCAATGCACCTACAAGATTCACTAAAGTATCAACCTTTTTATCTTCGTCGTTTCATCTTCTACCATATCATGAACAAAATAAATGTGTACATCAATGTAAGGTCTTTTCTAAATAAATGTAAATATGGATATCATAACAAGTAGAAGTTTGTCATGCATCAAAACCAATATCACAACACAGAGGTTTAAGTCAAATGGCTTACTTACAAGCATGAGTAGTTTCCATGTATTATGCTTATATAGTGGACACGAGTGACTATAGTTTGTCTCTTACTCATCTAATTGATAGCACCACCAAATATCATGAAAATATATCCATTGGTGGATCTTCTATTGTCTATGTCATTTGTCCAATCTAAATCAAGTATCCATGAATACAATTTGGATGACAAGATCAAGTAGGATAACCATGGAAACACAATGAATACTTATATGTACTCTATAACTACCTAAATACTCTCTTATCTACATCTCAATTCAAACATCCAATGTTAGCCATTAAGTGACTAGGGCCTCATACTAATTGGGCAATGTCTAGCCTAGTATAAACCATACCATGCAACAAGATACCTGTATCACTCGCATAAGGAAATTTGGTCATGTCCTCCATCTTAGTAGGAGATTTTGGACAATCCTCCACATAAAGTTTCATCCCTTGTAAGACTGGAACAACTAACTATCTTCCTGTTGTCATGTTGAATCTCTCCCAAACAAAGCTCACAAACTCACTTAGTATTTACCAAATCTTTCTTCTAGCTCTATCTCTGATGGTCTCAATGACAAGGATACACCTCACTGCACCTAGATATTTCTTCTTGAACTATTATACTAATTGAGACTTCAAATATATAATCATACTTTCACTATTCCCAATATATAACATATCATCCACATAAATAACTGTGATGAGAATATGACCATTATTATTACATAATAGTTTGATTAGATCTTAGAAATCCCAAAGATAACACACATGTATCAAAATTTGGGTACCGCATTATAGGAGAATATTTCAAATTGTACAAAGCTTTCTTCAACTTACAAACTAAGTTCTCTTCACCTTTTTCAATGAAATGCGCTAGCTATAACATGGAAATTTCTTCCTCTAAATCACCACAAAGGAAATTTGTCTACACATCTATATGTTTGATCTCCAATTCATAAGTTTTTGCAAGTGATAATATGAATTGAATGAATATCATCATGGCCATAAGAGATAATGTTTCATCATAATCAATACCCTTCATAAGATAATACCCCTTTGTGACCACTTGTGTCTTATGCTTCTCAACACTACTATCTAGACCAAATTTCTACTTGAACACCCATTTAAAACAAATAGGTTTACGTCCTTCAAGAAAAGGTACTAGATCTCGTGTAACACTTATTTCAATGTAGGCATCTATTCATTTATGGATTTCATCTAGGAATTTGCATCGTGCATAACCATATCCTCTTTGACACTCCTAGACTCATTAATATTCACAATCAAATAAAAAATAAAATTACAATCCAATAATGAATAACCAAACTATAATGATGAAAATAGGGGGTGGGTTCACTAGCTTCTATGGACAAAATAGGAACAATGAGCCTATCTTCTAATCGATACATTAGAAAGGAGAACAACCCACTTGGCTTAAGATGACTCAAGTGTTCAATGGATATAAGGGTCCTCCTTCACTCACGTGGATTTTAGGATGTGCAAATGGAAGGAGAGAAATTAAGCAGTGCAATAGGATGCAAGGGAGATAAATCTGTGTATGCAAGCAAAAAATGAACAAATGCAATAATTCCACAACCAAATTTGATAGACAAATTGTGTCACTAAACTATCTCTAAATTTACAACCAATTTTTTTGACAGGGGCGACCTAGGAAGATGGGGTGATTAGACTCACCCCTATAGGTGAAAGTTGCCTTTGTTCTACCAAATTATGATCTCAAACCTCAAGATATGAAGCAAACAATTAGGAATTACTAATTCTAGATATGAGGCTTTGGTACATATCACTTTCACATATATAACAAGGAAATTATTTGGAGAAATTGGTTTGCCTCTATCAAACCCATATTTAGGAGTTAACCTTGAAATTGAAAAGGAAACACATGAAAGAAAAAGGAAGCATGTTGTTAGGAGTAGAGGCTTAATAAGAATCTTATACCTTGAGGATGCAAGTGATTCTTGAAATGATATCTCAAATGTTGGTGCAATAGCATTACTCCACAAAGACCTAAAAGGACATCAAAAAGGACATTCTTGCATAATAATTGCTAAAATTTACCATGAAGAGATGAATTCTTAAAATATTGAATGCTTCTTAAATGCTTGATTTCTCAAAGATAGGTCAAATGCTTGCAAATGGATGAGATTATAATGGATGCCCACAATGGGAGAGGTAACATTGCTTTTATACCTCTCTAGACCATTTCAAGGCTCAAGAGTCAAAGTAGGTTGACTTTGAATTTAAAATCCTGCCTAAATTACAATAAGAAACTCCAACTCAAAATTGATCCAAACTTAGCATGACAAGGGTGAATTTTAATGACAAGCTCATTTTATGACCCACTCCACCTAGGTCACCCTTTCGAGGCAAAAATGGTTCAATTTTTAATCAAGAGTTAATATGATCATAATGATTCTTAAAAGGGGAAATGTGTGAAATGGGCCACACATAGTAATAGGGCCTATATATGCAACTGATATTGTTTGAATGAAACAATTAAAGGGGGCATGCCTATAATTAAGGCTCATCATTAATTAAATAGATTAGATGCATAAATTAATGTAAGCACACTAAAATGGGTTCCAACTAAGCATAAATTGTACACATTAGCAAGGGTCTTACAATTTAGGACACTACATTTATCCCCCACTCTAGTGAGAGTATGAGCCTACATGCATAATTATGGTAAATTATAATAAAGTGATATGATAGAGAAGATACGAGATCATGGACAAGACTTAAAGAGATAATACATCACTAAGTTTGAGGGACCCCAAACCAAGGACTTTAACCTGTGCAATTATGTGTAAGGACACAAAACAAAAGACAAATATACCAATGATGAAAGGATAAAAGACACAACACAAAGGGGCTAGCATAAAAAAAAAAGGCTCCAAATCAAATAGTTGAAGAGACCTAGATGAAACAAATGTTTCAGCCACTAGTATCACGCTCAGAATGCTATTGTAAGAGCACAAGTGGTCCCATAAGAAGAGTAAGAGCACACACTAAGGATAAGAAAATATTTCATGATTCAACTAACTAGAAAAGCTATAAGCTCATGAATTAGAGAAGAGGGAAAACATGAATGTCACAGGCTAGAAAATTTTGTTATGTTAGGTGATCCATGAAATAATGAGGATGAAGAGTAGGAAATAGTCTAGCAAATTGGGTTATGATATTTTAACTCATCCAAAAGAGCATTTAGTGCAATATGGAGTTGATAATATAGCATATTATGTTATGTAGGTCAACCCATCTCAAGGATTAACCAAGAAAATCATCGTATGCAAGGAAATTTTTCATACTTATGCATAGGGGTGTAGAATAAAATAAGGCACAGGTGCACAAAAGGAACACATAGGGGTGCCAAAGGAACACACAAGAGCACTAAATGAGCACACAAGGTTACAAAAGGAATGCATAAGGGCATAAAAGGATTTACAAATTTATCATATAATACACACGGAGGCAACATATATGCCCCATGTTAGGATTGAGTAATACTGAGAAGGGGGGGGGGGTGAATCAGTATTACATCACTTTAAATTAAACTTAAGCCAATTCCAAATAAACCATAAGTTTATTGAAATGAAAGGAACATAAACAAATAACACAAAATTCATAACACCATTATTTATTGTCGAGGAAACCCTGGCCAAGGGAAATCCCCAGTGGGGATGGTACCCACAAGCATGCACTAAAGTATAATGTCCCTATTAGGAGTTTAATATTACATAGTACATTTCCTTGTTAAAGGAATAATAACCCTGTTAAAGGTATACAACACCCTGTTAGGGGCCATCAAGTTGGCTCTCTTAATTATTATCACATAGTCGGCTCTCAATACAAAATAGAATTAATAATGTAAAGAGAAAATTCAAAGTCAGTTCTCTTACATAACCAAAATATAGGTTATCCAAAATCATAATCCAACTTAGCTTTCCAGGAGTCCACAAAATACTCCTTAAATCACCGCTACTTGTTCAACTGCTCTGTTAGATTGTTTTGTTGTCTGCGCATGTCTTCAAATCACTCTAACTCTCTGTAATCATCACCAAAACCAAATTGATCTTAGGTGAAGGTCATACATACTCCATAGTATCTTCTTCTAATCTCCCTAGTCATAAAACTTTGTACTCAATCTTCACTATCCAAAACAATACTGTTATACTCTATATTTCTGCTTCTGTACTTAGTCATTTTGAAGACTGTATCTCCAAAACAGAACTTCATTCCAATTGATCAATATATCAGATGTGTTTCCATAAATGACAACCCATAAGTGTCTCATACCATACCAAAAACACCAGTTGCCAACACCCCCCTCCTTAAGATGAAAACTTAGAGCTATGATGACATCTTAAGGAAAATTAGAACAAAGATATCCACCTTCAAAACCAAGGAGATATCCTTTTAGTAGTGTAGACACCTAAATCTGATTAACACATCTAATCATATTTAGTTCCTTCTAGGACATATCAGCTAAGTAATTAAGCATTACCTAATTGATCTATGTCATCCCCTAGCCCTAATTAATTTAATTAATTGGCTATAGTCCTGATTAATTATTAAAAGCAACCAATAGCTTAATAATTAATTAAAAACCTATTCCCCTATTATTGAATGAATATGTTATTTATGTAATTCAATTCATTAATATTCCCTTTAACCCCTAACCTAACCTATCCCAACCACATAACCTTGATTTTTAACTCAATCCAACCTATTCACACATGCTAACCTAACCAATCCCAACCACCTAACCCTAAGTTCAAACTAATCCCAACCTCTTCACCCATACTAATCCTAATCCTAATCCTAATCCTAATCCTAAACTCTCCCTAATGATGTCACATTCCTAATCTTTGGATTAGGAATTCAATCCCTTCCCCAAAGTCAAATTTCTCAAGCCATCCTCATCCAAGTGCATTTAATGCTCTTACATCCTCATTAATGCCTCTTACACTCCTCATTAAGGCTCTTACATGCTCATTAATAACCTTATCTTCTAGAGTCTTCTTGGCTCTCTTCCCTAAATGGTCACATTCCTCCCTCTTTTCAACCCAATCATATTGTGACACTTATCACAATGCGAGGCACTTAAAGAAACACAATCCATGTGCTCTCTTCTAGATGCATCTGAGCCTCTCCTTAGGTTTGCACCCTGACCCTTGATTCCTCACCCATTTTCTATAAAAGAAACCTCATTCCTTCAGAATTAAATGCACCTTCCATGTAGAGTTATAATTCTATTTTGAGAGCAAATCATAAATCCATCTTTTAGAGAAGAGTTATAATGCCAGTTTGATATTAGAGCTTGAAGCTTGAAGTACATCCATGAGCACACATCCACAACAAATGGACAAATCCAATGAACAAAATAGAGTTTGAATGAGCTTGTAGGAGGTTTGCACTTTCTTCATTTAGCTTATTTCAAGTTTTCATTTTATGTCTTAGC
>MU224451.1:373346-390818 GCA_018584345.1 Thuja plicata
GGACAAATCCAATGAACAAAATAGAGTTTGAATGAGCTTGTAGGAGGTTTGCACTTTCTTCATTTAGCTTATTTCAAGTTTTCATTTTATGTCTTAGCATGTATGTAGTTTAGATTATTAGTTGTTGGGTGTTTTGATTTGTTATTATGCTCCTTTACACCTAATTTTCATAGCTCACATTCTGGTACACCTGGTGGGACCCACTTCACGGGTTCCTTTTCATTGTTTTGCTTGTAAACTAAACCTCTAAGCTAATGTGTTTTTGTTGTTTGAGTATGTTTTGCAAGCTCTTATTTTCTTTTTCATGTTCCTTCCATCTTCTTTCTACTTTATCTCTATCACGCTTCCACGAATATCATTGATACACAAACAAGAAGACTATATTCCTTCTATCTTCTTTCTACTTTCTCTCTATTACCCATTTGTTGAAATATGGTTTATATCACTGGGAACATTATTTGTAAAAACATGGGGGAAAGACACTATAAACCTACAATAATGCACTCTTACTAACTATTTTAATATTTTTTACAGGTCTACAGGTTAGCCATTTAGTTTGGTAAGAAAGCACATAATCTTTTAATTAAAAAATTCTCATTTCACTTTTTGGTGTTTAAAAAGAGCAGTGTATGTACTCACATCATTTCACACTTGGTTTTGGGTTTCAAAGTCAACAAAAGTGAAAGTCAATAAAAGTTAAAGTCAACAAAAAGTCAAAGTCAACAAAAGTGAAAGTCAACAAAAGTCAAAAGTCAACAAAAGTAAAAAAGTCAAGAAGACTATATTTCAACATTGGAGCGGACCATAAAGATAACATCCTCTCTTTCGGGAGGTTCATGGCTACCATAGCTCAGGATATTATGAAAATGAAGACTGATATTAATGAACAGGCTAAGATTGTGGGTATGATAAAAGTTGCTACCTTCGGGGAAGAGTCTATGGCAACCAACTTGAAGAACTCGACTAAAGCTATTAAAAAAGGTGAAGCCTTTGGGGAGTTGGGCACTAAAGTGTTGACCATGGAGGATAAGATTAACAACAAAGAGGTGGAAGTCAGCAATATTGAGGAGCATCTATTTTCTCAGGAAGGTAAAATGGAAAAAATGGTTAGAAAAATCTGTGAGCAGAGCTATAACATTCTGAAAGTGTCTGTTGAGCAATGCAAGAACCTGATGGAGAGATTCAAGGCCAATAGAGGGGAGGAGAGTAAGGACCCCAAAGAAGGGCTGGGTACTAGAATTCATACTCGTTCAAGCATAAAGAAGAAAGACACAGATGACCTCAGGATTTTGGTGGATAATATGGAGCTCCTCGCGGAGCAGGCAAAACACCTGATGGAGACCAACTAGCTCCCTGTGCGCTTTCTTTTGTTTTCGGGCCATCTTTTCCTCTAGTGCTGTCTTTTTCTACTTTTTGGGCTTGTAGGTCCTAGGGCCCCTATTTCTCTTTTGTCTCATTTTTTGGTTGTTTGACTGATCAACTTTGTCTATCTTCTGATCTTCTATACAAGGTTTCGGGACCTTTCAAATTCTGCTTTTACTTAATCAAAACAAAAGTAAAAAAGTCAACAAAAGTTAAAGTAAAAAAAAGTTAACATTTCTTTTTTGGGCTTAAAATGAACATGCACAAATCTCAAATTCCTTAAGCAAATTGAACACATAACTATTGAATGCATTTACAGAATTGACATCTTGTTTCAAAGTTTTTCAAAGTTTTCCAGATTTAGATTCCTAAAAGCTAAACAAGTAATGAAATCAATCTTGAATGACTTAAGAGAAAATTGAACCCTTAATCCAAAAATCAAATCTTGATTGCCTAAGGATCAAATATTCTATCTTTCAGTTTTTCAAGTTACGCAAGCAATCAAAATACTTCAAACTTTGGGTTTAAAACTGAACACTTAATCACCCTCAATCTCAAATGCACAAGCAAATCAACACTTTATTTCAGTTTTTTTTAAAAACACACAAGTAATCGAACACTTTCAAAATTGGGTCTTAAAACTGAACAACTCAAATGAATCAAATATTGAATGCTTTAAAGCAATTGAACAAGGTAAAATCACATTTCAACTTGGAGCATTTAAAATCAACCACTTGCGAGTTTACTTTTGCATACAAATCAAACATTGCCTAACTTATCGGATAATAAATCAAGTGTTTGATGTATTTGGTGCACTTTCAAAAATTATTTTTTAGAATGCAACCTCACTTCATGCACTATCCTCTCCCATTGGCTCTCGTGGTCATTGGTGCAAGAAAAAGGTGATTGTGACCGTTCAAACTTTTTTGCAGATCTACTCTTGAGAAAATATTTTGATCTGCTTAGAGGGGCCTGTCTAGAACAAGCATGAGTCCTTCTGGAGAATGAACACAAACTAGTAAATCCTTTAGTTGGTATATAAATAAGCCGCTAACCAAAAGAGCATCTATATCCTTTCAAGCTCGGGCGGGCCATGTTCAATGGTAGTTCAGACTGGGTGAACTCCCCAGCATATCGACATGATTGAACTAGGATCTTAAGTGAGTCACGCTGTACAAACTGATTGCGGAGATACCACACAAATACTATCAACTAATTAATCTAGCAACCTACCTGATCCATCCTCGAAAGCTTGATAATCAACTAGGCAAGGAAGATAGTAACTTCCCCGAGAAATTTGCTCATTCGTGCCACCTAGAGCGTTTGGAGTCGGCTAATACAACATCATAACTAGAGTCTTATGCTTGGTGATGGTCGTATTCTGATTAGCTCTTGTGTGTGTGCCTACGTATGCAAACAAAGGTTTTCAAGCTCACCGCATCCTTAAGGTAGAAAGTGCTTATATGTGTTTTTAGTGTTACAAAACCTTGTGCAAAATAGTTCTCGAACATACACAAGTCTAGAAGTTTTGAAAGTCCTTTTGCCAAGGAGATCGACATTTTTATGCTTCTTGCAAGGTTGCTTTCCCTCTTGCAACACTGTTTTCTCATAATTTCCAAAAAAACTCATCACTTTTTCCAAAATCAAAAATAATCCAAGGCACACTTGTCATAGTCACTGTCTAGTCCTAAGCAACTATCTTCCAAACATTATCAAACTGAGCTCATATCTATTTTTTGTTAAGCACGAGAAAGTCAGGTCCTCCATTTTTCCCCATATCTTAGACCAGTAGGGCTATCTTCGCCACCCCCATCCTCTTTCCATCTTCTTCAGAGTCATTCCTTCTTCCTAATCTGATCTTGAGTCTTCCATCCATCTCCATCATTCCTCCCTAATCAACTCATCAGAAAAGCATCATGTCACAAATCTATTATAATGAGTTTGGTTTCCATATCTCTTCCTTTTCTATATCCTATTCTGATGATGATGAAGGTCTTGTTGATCATGATGCATATTTGAAAACCTTAAAAATCTCTCCCTTGCATCTTATGCTAATGATGAAGGTCTTGTTGATCATGATGCATATTTTGAAAACCTTAGCAATATTTCTCCAAATACCATCCAAACTCCATTCATTCCTCCATCCTACCCCATCATGTCTATATCCTATTCTGATGATGATGAAGGTCTTGTTGATCACGATGCATACTTTGAAAACCTTAAAATTCTCTCCCTTACATCTTATGCTGATGATGAAGGTCTTGTTGATCATGATGCGTACGTAGAAAGCCTTAAAAAACTTGCTCCAAGCATCCTCCAAGCTCTAGTCATTCCTCCACACTATCCCATCAGGCCACCATGCATACCCATTAGCACTCCTTATCATACCTTTGACAAGGGAAATCCTTCTTATCCACCATCCACATCTCCTTCTTATACATACATGCCTCCATCTTATCCCATGGTTATATCCCACCCTTTGTCTTTCCATAACAACACTAATAGCTACATCCCTAATCCTAACCCCCCATCTCATTATCCTCCAACCCATGTTCAAATCCCTAATCCTAGTCCTCAATTTCCTCCAATCCATCACTAGAATCATCATAATATTTCTCCTCCATCATCCACTCTGTCCTATCCATCTCCCCCATCTTATCCCAATCTACCATCTCCAATTCCTACCTACATTAACACATATTCCATACCCCAATCCATCCCTCCTCTTCCATCAGTTAGTCAATCAAGTTCACAAACCATTGCCACACCTACCTATGTGAACTATCTAGCGATACCATCTCCTACATCCTACTCTACACCATCATTCAACCATACAAGTTCACAAGACATTGCCACATCTTCATATGTGGACTACCCTAACTTCCCACCATCTACACCTGTAGATCCCCCATCTCTGATACGTAAGTCTCCAAGGAGTTCACAAGGAAGCCATCACAAAATCCATCTCTTATAGTTGATGAGTCACGTTATATCACTCCCCCATGGGAAAACACTAGTGATGAAGCCCTTCCACCCCTCACACCTGACATTCATTTTCTATCTCCCACACCTATCATTTCCCTTTTGAATTCCATACTTATTGATCCTCTTCCACCCCTCACACCCGACATTCCTTTTCCATCTCCCATCCCTATTATTTCCCTTCCGAACCTCATATTTTTTATCCCCTTCCATCTCCTAGCACCATTTAAGTCTCCTCATCCATTACATTCATCCAATCTTCATCCCCATCTTCTCCTCTTGACACTATCCACACCCCATCCCATGAACCTCATGCCTCCACCCTTCTTCCCTCCATTATGGAATCCACCATCCCTACATACAACCCATTTGCAAAATCTCCCATCCATCCATACACCCCATGTGCAGAATCTCCCATTCTTCCATGCCCTCCATCTGAAGAATCCTTCCATACATCCCCCATCACACCATCACCATCAATCCAATCATGTCACAACCTTGGCCAAAAACATGTTGAAGTATCCATTGACTTGAATGATGATTGTATCATTCCATCCACTCCATATCAAGATCCTAAAACCCCCCTCCATCCCTTACCTGATCCATCCACTCCACTTCCTGATCCATTTCCCTTCACTCCTCTATCTCAAGATCCTATCCTTCCATCTACCCCAACTCTAGATCCATTATCCTATCTGAGTCAAGATCCAAGCATCCCATCTACCCCACTTCCTAATTCATCCACTCCTTCAAATCAAGATCCTCCCACTCTACCTCTTCCATCTCAAAATCCATTACCCCATCTGAGTCAAGATACAAGCATCCCATCTCCTCCACTCAATGATCCTTTATCTCCTCCAATTCCAACTATCCCACCACCATTACTCTATCCCCTTTGTCTACTTACATTCATTTGTGGTGGTCCACTTAAAGCAGCATAAATAAATTTCATGTCCACCATTTACACTCCTCTTGATAATGGACTCACATCTTGTTCCCTAAGAAAGAATTACCCTATCATGGATCAAATGCTAAAAAAATGGAATTATCAAGGCAAAGGCTTAGGCCTAAATGAGCAAGGTATACTGGAGCCCATCTCTGTTAAAAGACATCCACGATTTTGTGGTATTGGTTACGCACCTAGAGGTCCTTCATCCAAAATTTTTGGTACAACTAAAGCAAAGTTCAAGAGTGCTTTCAAACCCTCCATTTCATCTTCCTATCATCCCTCTAAAGCATATAACACCATCCCCCCTCCTCCATCCTTGCAACCCAAGATAACCTACCATATTCCTCCTTCATCCTCTCAATCCATTTTGGGCCCCTATGTCCCAAAATCTCATCACACATCTTATCCCACTCCTTCATCCATCAATCCCATATAAAAAATCCCACCACTTACATTCCCAATCAGGATCAACAAAGTCACATACCCATGCGCTCCATCCACCATCCTACATCCACCACTCCATCCATATTTCCTCCATCTCATGCAAGTTCTCATATCTCCCCCAATGCTACTCAATGTAATTTGGATGCCAAATCACCAATGCATAAAGCTATAAATATACAATCTAAAGATTGTCATGTCCACTTCAAGTGACATGATCCATCAAAATAAAATCCAATCAAATAATTCACTACATCCCATAGGCCACAAAATCCCACCAAAGCAGAAGCAAAAACTATGTGGATCCCCAAGAAAAAAGATGACATTTGTCTAAAAGAAAAAACCATTGTGGCATTTGAGGTTACTAATCCTCTAGCTGAGCATTCCTCTTCTCCATCTTCAAAATCTATTTTGGGTCCTTATGTCCCACAAATTCCTACCATTATTCCTACATTGAATCCACAGTTACCATCCGCTTCACATTCACTCTTTCCCCATCCCTCACAACATTTGCCAATGTTGATGCTGACAACATCCCCCTATCCTACTCACTTACCATCATTTTATCTGAATACTTCCAACTATCATATCCCCTATCCCACATATCTCCCCTCACATAACTATCTCATACTTGCATTTTCCTAAGTCACTCATCCCACATAAAGTTGTACCAACATATCGTGATCAACACCAAAAGAAGAAAACCAAATAAAAAGCAAAAACAACAAAAGAAGCAAAAAAAAAAGCAAAAAAAAGAAAAAAAAAGAAAGATAAATCAATTCGTTCACTGGTGAAAACTTGGCAAAAAAGCACCTTAAAAAAGTACCATGATGAAAACCTGGTAAACATGAGTCATGCGTAGTTCCTCCATCCAATTTCTCTCCGCACTTAGGGGCACGTTCCTTCTATCCACCATCCATCTACCATACATATCCTGTCTTGTCCTTTTCACTTCCTCCATCCTCCTCTGGATCTTGATGAGAAATATACAGGCCACCATATCTACATGCTTTTGGACATCTCTTGACATCCTTCTCCCATCTCCTATCTTTATCCACCTATCCTTTTATCCACCCATCCTTCCTTCCATCTATCCTTTTTCACTATCTTCCTCCCTTATTCACCCTTCGTCCTATCTTCCATTCACCTCCATCCCATCCTCTTGCTATCCTCTCTTCCATCCTATCGTATCCCCTCCTAATGCTTCCTCACATGCATGACCTATCCTAAGTGTGGGAATTATGTTCCTTGGTGATGTAGTCCTTGGTGACCTTCTCGTATCCACCTGTCATTTCCCAATCCTCCTATCCTATCCACAATCCTTCATCTATCAGTCCTTTCCTCTACTAAAATCCTTCCATCCAGTGCTTCCCTCTCTGCATTCCCCAACATCTCCTCCATCTTCTAATTCCTCCTTTCATATATCCCATCACTTGTTTCTTCCCTTGTCATTTTTATCTATTTATAGTCTATCCTCATACACCCAATGCCACCCATTCCAATCCTAATTCTCCTCATGACCTACCATCACATGCAAATCCTATCCACATCCTCCAGCTATCCAATGTTAAGCAATAATCAACCCATCCAAGCACACACTTAGCCTTGCTGCAATATTTGATCACAACCCACTCATCATCATTAGGATGCGTCCTTCCCAATCCTTGTATTTTCTTTGGGATTACATTGTTCCCACATCTAGCGCACCCCATCCGCAATTCCTTTATCTTGGCCTTTTTTATCAACTGAGGCAACATCATGCATATCTGCCTCATCTCATCCATTCTCCCTAATTTTCCCAAGCTTTAGTCCTGTAAATATCTTGTCTGTGTCAGTCCAGTTTTGAGCCTAGTCCCTCTTGTACATATTTCACATCCTTGTAGAAAGTAATCCAGTTTCAGATCCCAAATCCTGTGCTTCAGTAAGTTCCTTATTAAAAAATCCAGTTTCAGTGATTTGATCATCATCACATCTTTTGGCGAATTAGATACACACTTGACATCTCCATGGAAATGGGTCCTTGAGGATGTATCCTTCCTCTCGTTGACCTAAATCCAATCATCTTTCTAGAAATGGGTCCTTGAGGATGCACCCTTCCTCTCATTGACCTAAATCTAGATCATCATCATCACTGGGTTCTTGTAGGATGTATCCTTCCTCTTGACCTAATCTCAATCCAATCATCATCCCATATCGTTGATCTATCTAGAAAAAGGCATCTTGTTATTGAATTTTTGATCTTGAAATTTGATTTTGGTTCTTGATTATCATTCCTTATTCTTTTCGGTTTTTCTCCTCCTCAAGGTTTCCACGATTCTTTATATCATGGTATGCTGCGAATGGATGCACCTGGAATAGGGAGCCTGATCTTTTTGTTTTCTGCTTGTGAGTCAGTCGGATATGACCCTTGCATGTATGTAATCTATTTGGGTTCACATGTTGCACTTGGGAAATGTCATTTGCTTGTGGGCTTTTCTAGCATCATTTCAACCATGGTTCTTCCTGGAAATCATGTGTGATGCTAGGGCAACCCTCATGTGTCTATTGTGTCAGTCCTCTACAACACCGGTGATAAGGCCTTGTGTTCCTAGTAACCTTGGCATGATCTCTAGTATTGTTATATCAAAATAAGTGCTCAACTACATGACGGTATTCTATCCCAGAATACCCCTTGCTCAAGCTTCAAGAAAAATCCTTCCCACCATCCCATCCCCCCAAAATTCATCCCTTTTTAGTCCAATCAAATCCTGTCTCAGCCCTCACCCTTCATCCTTGATGCAAACCTGACTATCCCATCCCTCATTCTTTTATTCCCCTTCCTTTTTCTTCTATCCTTTCTCTCCTGGCCATCTTTTCAAGATGCCACTAGGGTTTTGCCTTTTCTCCCTGTCACCCTGTCAAGGGGGCATCATCCTAGTCATTCTATTCTAATTCTATCCTAATCAGCACTCTGGGGCAACTTCGTTGCCTACGTCCACATCTTCACATCATCTATTGTTTTAAACATCTTTGAAATAGTGTTATTCTAACACTATGTCAAAGAGAGGCAAAATGTAGACACCTAAACCTGATTAACACATCTAATCATATTTAGTTCCTTCTAGGACATATAAGTTAAGTAATTAAACATTACCTAGTTGATCTATGTCATCCCCTAGCCCTAATTAATTAAATTAATTGGCTATAGTCCTGATTAATTATTAAAAGCAACCAATAACTTAATAATTAATTAAAACCCTATTTTTCTATTATTGAATGAATATGTTATTTATGTAATTCAATTCATTAATATTCCCTTTAACCCCTAACCTAACCTATCCCAACCACCTAACCTTGAGTTCTAACTCAACCGAAGCTCTTCACACATGCTAACCTAACCAATCCCAACCACCTAACCCTGATTTCAAACTAATCCCAACCTCTTCACCCATGATAATCCTAATCCTAATCCTAAACTCTCCCTAATGATGTCACATTCCAAATATTTGGATTAGGAATTCAATCCCTTCCCCAAAGTCAACTTTCTCAAGCCATCCTCATCCAAGTGCATTTAATGCTCTTACATCCTCATTAATTCCTCTTACACTCCTTATTAAGGCTCTTACACCCTCATTAATAATCTTATCTTCTAGAGTCTTCTTGGCTGTCTTCCCTAAATGGTCACATTCCTCCCTCTTTTCAACCCAATCATATTCTGACACTTGTCACAATGAGAGGCACTTAAAGAAGAACAATCCACGTGCTCTCTTCTAGGTGCATATGAGCCTCTCCTCAAGTTTTCATCCTGACCCTTGATTCCTCACCCATTTTCTATAAAAGAAACCTCATTCCTTCAGAATTAAATCCACCTTCCATGTAGAGTTATAATGCTATTTTGAGAGAAAATCATAAATCCATCTTTTAGAGAAGAGTTATAATGATAGTTTGAGATCACATCTTGAAGCTTGAAGCAAATCCATGAGCACACATCCACAACAAATGGACAAATCCAATGAACAAAATGGAGTTTGAATGAACTTGTAGGAGGTTTGCACTTTCTTCATTTAGCTTATTTCAAGTTTTCATTTTATGTCTTAGCATGTATGTAGTTTAGATTATTAGTTTTTGAGTGTTTTTATTTGTTATTATGCTCATTTACACCTAAATTTCATAGCTCACAAGTAGCAATGTATTCATAACCCAATAAAAATAGGCATGACTCTTTATAAATGAAGGAACAATAGTTGTGTAAAAGGATATTTTATAGTATGTGTAAAGGGATCCTAAGGAGGAAGATATCTTTGTTCAAATAAATCTACCTCCAAAAGGAGTTCTTGAATAAAAATGATATATTTGAGACTAATAAGGGGAGGAGAACAAGAATCCACCTTTTTAGAACCCACCCCATATAGTAGGTAGGAAAAAGGGATTCTTGATGAAGGATGATAAACTGTAAGCCCCCAAGTAAGGGAATTTTTTTATAATAGAAATTATTTTGCAAATAAGGAAGAGGTTGTGATCAAGGATGCACACCTATTGTACAAGAGAGAATCCATAACTAATACAATCAATTACATATAAAAAAATATCACATAATAAACAAATGCCTCTCCAGCAAAGAAAGTGGATCCTTGAATAGGATTTGAAAAGAAACTCCTTTCCCTCCAAGTGTAAAGGCATAGGAAATGATAGCACATCATGTACACTAAGTGAAAGATCAATTATAATAGACTTGAACTCCCAAGAAAGGAAGACATTATTAATAAGAATCTCATCCTCCCTAAAAGAGAAAGATCCATATGTGAAACAAATAAGTCCATGCAAGGAAGGACATAATGTCATAAGAGATAAAAATCAACAAAGAGATAATGTATCCTTTAGGAGGATAAAGAAAGATAACCTCCCCCCCCCACAAGTGAAAGGAAAAGGAAACTAATATATTATGTTACTCACAAATAAGGATTAAATATGAAAGCATAACACAATTTAAAACAAAGAGCCCCAAATATGGCAGAATACTAAGATTTAGATGGTGTAGAACAACATTATAGGTGAAAGGAATGCTAAGGCCTATGTTTATAGTACCAGTGCCAATAAGATATTGTATTTATATGTTGACATCATGAGATGACAAAGGAGGAGAATTTTTTGTGTTTTCCTTAGATAAGAAATGAGTGATCAAATTTTGAAAAGGGTTGTGAATAATATTTTCTCAAGTTGTCAATCTAGAGCCTTGTGAAGGAGGAGGATCTATAGGGACTTGTTCCATTTTTACAAGATCTTGTCGACTATAGGTTTGTGTAGAAATAATGTCATAGCCAATCTCATAAGATGTATTTAATTTAGAAGGTGGAAGGCTTTCACCATGGCTTATATGAAAAGGTGTCATGTACGGATGTATAGTAGGAGGATTGATATTTATAGGGAGATTCTTAATCTTGTCAATATTATTCACATCCACTTTATTAGGTTGATTAGAAGTGTTATCATCTAGGTATTTATCTTCATTCGATGGTATTTTGGGAGATAGATCATGAACGAAATGCATAACGATGTCTTATCTCCATGGACATTGATGGTTATAATAAGATGTAGGAGAGGAAGAAATATTTATAAGGGTAACATGATTGGTCTCTTACACCAAGGTACCTTTAGAAGAAGAGGGTTCATTAAAAATCTTTAATGTTGCATATATATTGGAGAGATAATTGATAGGAATATGAACATTATCCTCATTAATAAAAGATACCCTAGGAGAGGTACAAATTTATTCATCAATTCTTCATCTATGGGAGATGTGTCATTTGGGTGTAGCAAAGATAAAGTGTCCTTTCAAGAGGTAATATCATTCTCTTGATTCAAAATATCCTTATGAGTAAGATGATATTTAGGAGAGGGACAAACACAACTCATCAAGGCCTCAACTATAGAAGGAATGTCAAATAAATACATATAAAGTGGGGTATAATTAGAAGAAATAGTAATGATATAATCCTATTGCACCAAATTATCTTCATAGGGGAGGTACATTTTAGGAACAATATTATCATTGTTCTTAAAGGCCTCCTTTTTAGGAGGGAGATCCTTAGAAGAAGTGGTGATAATCTCTTCTTGAACTAAAATGTCCTTATGGGTGGGATCAATTTTGGGAGAGGTTATATTATAGGTATGGATTAATTATCATCATATGCATGAAAGGTAAAATCTTGAAACTCTTGAAGAAAACTTGAAATTGAATTAGTTGTGTAAATTCATGAAATATAATAAGGATATTATGTAGATATTTGACAAGAACAATGCATAAAAATAAAATATAGACATCCAAATCAGAATGGAAATGTAATGAGTCAGATTAACCAATATGTAATAATAAAAATTAGGAGGGGGGGGGGGGGGTCACNATAAAAATTAGGAGGGGGGGGGGGGGTTCACTAGCTCCAATGGAAAAACTAGGAACAACGAACCTATATTCCAATCAATACAATTAGGAAGGAGAACAACCCACTAGGCTTAAGATGATTAAAAAACTGAACGGGTTTAGGGGCCCTCACTCACTTATGTGGATTGTAGGATCTGCAAATGGAATGAGAGAAATGAAGCAAATAAAATGCAATAGGATGCAAGGAAGATACACTTGAATATATATAGACAAATTTGATAATTCTAGAACTATATTTGACAAAAAAACTAAGCCACTGACCTCTCTCAAAAGTTGCATCAAATTTTGTGTGAGAAGGGAAACCTCGTAAGATAGGGGCTACTTGACTCATCCACGTAGGTGAAAATTTCCCCTATTCTACTAAATTCTAATGTCGGACCCCAAGATCCAAAGTAGATAGTTAGGATTTTCTTATTTTGGATCTAAGACTTCAGTACCTATCACCTGCACATAGAAAACAAGGAAATTGTTGGGAGAAAGAGGTTTGTCTCATCCAAACCCCTATTTAGGAGTTAACCTTAAAATTGATATGGAATTGCATGAAAGTGTACCATCCTAAATTGTAAGCACCTATAATTAGATACTCATATTAGGCCCCATTTTATCATGTATGGGCTCCCGCATTAATTTTGGGTACCCCAACTCTACATAACCTACATTTTCGGCTTTCTTTCCACCTTCCTAACTTCCAAATTAAATTAAATTTCCTTTTGGCGACAAGAGGTCGCCCAAACCAACCTCTTCCTTAATTTTTCCCCAAAATTTAAATTGGGGGCCTATCTTAATGGTTAAGCAGTATTTTCATATTCCCATCAGCCTCCTTTGAGTTTTGAGCCCCAAAATATTGTGAGAGGTATAAAAGAAACCTGTCTCTCCTCATTGTGATATACAAAATCAAGACTTCAAGAGCTCTCCTACAATTTTGCATCTCAAGCATTCTCATGCAATATCTCAAGTATTCCAAAGGTGTTTTCAAGGAAATCAATATTATTTCCCTCATTGAAGACAAAGAAAAGTATTCTACCATTAAGTAAGAAGATCATCATTCAAGTATCCACATTTAAACATTTAAGTATTTAACTCTTCAAGTCATTCTTTTCCAATCAAGCATTTTGGCAAACTACAAAATTCGTTACACAAGGTTTTATCTTTCATGATTTCATTTTTGGTTTTTATGTGAATTCAAATTTAATGCATCAACACACGTAATCCTATTCAAAGAAATATCCACATTTTAAAGGTGTAATACACTTCATTTTCTAGATGTATGCTTTGTTATACAACAACACATTTTCATTTATTTCATTTCATTTCATTTCAATTTTGCTTCCAAAATGGGGTATGACTGGGGCAAACCACTCTCTACGCGTCATTTCATCATTTTTCTATGTGCGGGTACATGTGGCATTCACACTGACTCAGATTTAGAAAGTACCAGACCTAAAAAATAGACTGCAATTTGAATCAGTCATAAGTGCCAAGGAAATGATGTCCAAGAAACCCCCCCCAGGAATAATACACCCTAGGTGACCACTTCCCTCCATAATTACATTAAATTAAAACCAAAGGTTAGTGACAACCTCTGGTTGTTGTTTCTAGTATCCATATGGAGATGCCCATTTTCTGCCAATCAATGTACACTGAAATTCAATATTTTCTTTCATTTCATCTTAGTTCTCACATCTCCCTATCATTTTTCCATATTAGTGAAGTAACCTAGATACTCATTCAATATTTGGACCATCCTAAACCTATTGGGTTATCTCTCCTTCCTACTGTGCAATAGGAGATAAGATCCACCTATTTGATCCCCTATTTCTTATTGCACATTTTGGTGAAATTGATGCACGACATTTCCATTTTGATTTGGTGTCTATATTTAATACATTTCATTCTTAGATTTGATTTGGGTAGCTTTATTTTTCATCATGGAGTTTACTAAGTTAGATCAGTGTGTGATATATCATGTTTTTACCTTTCTTCTTACTTCTCTTTATCAATCATATAGAGTGGATACTACTTTATTGAATTTCATGGTGTTTTATTTTTCCTTCTTGGTGTTCTTGCATATGGTATTATGAGAATTTAAAATATTCTTTCAACTTAAAAAGCATCTCTTAAGACCTTTATGCATATTTCGTGTAGTTTTCTCATTCATTTTTTAGCAAAATGTATGGAATATGTTGATTACACAAGGGTATTTGTTAAACATAATCAAACTAAATATGATATTGTCACAAATCACCTTAGTTATTCTCCTAGGGTGTTTATTAATCATGAAGATAGAGATCATGCTCTTAATAAACCCATATTGGTGAAATCTAGATCCTATCATCCTAAACCCACCTTAATGGACGAACTCAAGGAAGCTAGTTCATGCACTTCTTTAGATGATTTTAAAAATTCCTCTTTTTATCAAATTTTTTTTTTATAATCTTGATGCATTTTCTTGATGATTTATCACCAAAAATAACATTGAGTAGACACAAAGATCTTGATAAACTTTCTTCTTCTTCCCAGCCTAAAGAAGATGAAAATAGTGATAGGAAACCTAATCTCTCTAGAGAGATAAATTCCCTTCCTATTCCTCCTTATAATACACACTTTCCTAAATCTCAAGATATATGTCCTTCTCCCTTTGTATTAAAGGTTACTTACAATATGAGTTATGATATTACTTCTCAATAAGGTTATAGTGGACGAGGTCTTGGTATTAATGAACATGGTATAAAAGTGCATGTAGACCCTCCTACACGAGTCACTAGATGTGGTCTAGGATTTATATCTCAAGCCACCACTTTTCCTTCTTCCAATCATATTAATTCTTCTTTATCAAAACCAAAACCTCCTTTGACAATTATTTCACCAACACCTTATGTTGTTACACCTTCTATTGATGAGCATTGGGCTCTGGCAAGGAGAGTCTTTTGGAGTCTTAAATCTGATACTAATATTCATTTTCCTTTTAGATAATTTCCAAATATTCATGATTATATTGTCTTTTTCATAAAAGTAATAAGATTTATTTTGTTGATTGTATTGAATTTATACAATTTGTTCAAGATTTAGTAGATAGTTCTCTTATTTTCTCTACAAAGGATCTTATACTTTTTCTTGATATCAAAAACATACCTTAACACTCCTCTTTTCCTATTATGTTATTCTCCATCATATAATATTAGTAGATTTATTCATTGGGGACTCTTTGTTTTGCATGATGTTCATTTTAAGTAACATAATAGGTGTTTTCCCTTGTCCTTCTATTTGGGGGGAAATGTATCTCTATATTATTAATTCCCCTTCTAAAGGATCTCTTATCTATTTGTTGGTTGAATCTCCTATATTATGATGTCCTTCCATGAATGGACTTGTTTGTTGAGGATCTTTCTCTTCAGGGGATTGATATCCTTGTTAAAATTCTATTCCTTGTTTGGAGGCATTTATCTCATATAATTAATTTTTCTACTAAGAGTGCATAATGTGACATCCTTTCTATTTCTCTTTTGAATTATTTCTCCTTTCATGGAACCAATTTTTCCTTTGTGTACTTGAATTTTTTTTTTTTAAATTTTATAGTGGTACATTCTTTCTAGCATGAAATCCTTTGTTTCACATAAAGAATTTTTCGTCTTTGTTGACAAATTTTCAGGCTTTAAAGAGCATGTATATTATAAATGATATTTCACTTAGGGTGTACATGGTGTTCCTCTTTATTTTTCAAAAATATCCATTATCTCTTTGTTATTTGTATCAATTATAATGTCATGTCCTTACTTGCATGGAATTATTTTGTTGTAAGATCTTTCTCTTTTCTAAAGATTGATATCCTTGTTTACAATCTCTTCCTTTCTTGAAAGCTATTTATTATAATTGATCATTAGCTTAGCATGGATAATGTGTTGTATTTTCTCTTCCCTCTATGATTTGGGAGAAATATGTTTTTATTTTCCTTTCCTTTCTCTCTCTAAGGATCCAGTTTCCTTGGAGTGGCATTTGTTTATCATGTGACATTCTTTTCTTATATGGAATTTGGTGCAGGAGCACCTAGGTAAGGCTAAATGGTAACCTAGGGCTTCTAGTTTGATTTTTGGCTTGTAGTGGTCTTAGCCAAACCACTAGTGAAATAATGAGACTAGATGGTTTCTAAGGTGTGTTGAGTTAGATTAGGAGGCCTCATTAGGTCCTTAGTGACCTTCTTTGCAAATGTTGTCCAAATTTGTCAATTTGTGTACATGTTGCCAATGTTGTGGAAAAAGTGGCATTTATGCATTTAGGGGTCAAATTGGACAAGGGAATGTTTAGGAGACCTATATTATGGTTTAATTACCCTAGATATGCATTTGGTTAAGTTTCTTGAGTTGTTGACCAAGTTTGTATGCAAGAATCCAAAAGTTGTAAAAGTTGTCAATGTTGTCATTGACAACATTTCTTGCAATGATGTATTTTTGAGCATTTGGGTTTCTACCTATCTGAAACCATCAAGATAGGATCATGGTCAACTATAAAATGCCTCCCTTTACCTTTTTATGAGGTTGGATGATTTTGGAAATTTTGTGTACGGACTGTGTTATTAAAAACCAGTTACAGTGAAGCATTTTCTTTACATCTTGGTGTTTAATGGATTGAACTTTGCATTTTCTTTGGTGCATGAGATAGTGTGCAGAAATTATTGATTCTAAATGTAATTATTTTGTGTTTTTGTTCATATTTCCTTTCTAGTATAAAAGGTTTTCAGTTCTGTACTGGCACTGGTATGAACCAGGCAATTTCTACAAATGGGGTCATAGCTTCTCTTCCCACCGTGGAATCTCTACGAGCCTTTGGGATTAGGAAGATGACTCCTTGTACATATTTCATAGTGAAGGATGGGCCCTGGAAAGAAAGAAATCTATTTTTGGAGTGATGCCCTAGGTGAGCCAGAGATGCATGGCTAGGGATCATAAAGAGTTACAAAGGTGAAAGGAGGGATTGAAAGCATTGGTTGCTTCAATAAAAGCTTGTGGAGAGGAGGAAATATGTGTGAAGAAGGTCCAAATTCAATGCGAAGCTTTGATGAGGGATTATTCATGTTGAAGTCAAAGATTATATGTCTATGCTTAGTTTGAGTTGAAACCCTTAAATTTAGGCTTGCAAGTAGGAACCCACTGTATGGACAGTTTGGGAAGGCAAAACCTAGAAAATCCTTTAGGTCTCTTTATGTTGGAAACAATTGTTTAATTGTGTGTTGTCCTTGATGTTACACAAATGTCATATCAGTCATCAGACAGAGTCTACCGAGTTCAGAATGTCATATCAGTCATCAGACAGAGTCTACCGAGTT
>MU224451.1:397371-434554 GCA_018584345.1 Thuja plicata
CCTTTAACAGGGTTGGCTCCTAACAGGGCTCACTTCAGAAGAGTGAAAATCAGTAACTAGTTACATTGGTGGTTTTCCCAAATTGGGTTTCCACGCTATATCTGGTGTTACTTGTGTTACTTGTGTTCATGTTATTTGTTTTATGCATGTCAATAACAGTGAATGTTTAAAGAATAATATAAGGTTAATTTATCGAGTAACAGTAATGTATATTGAAGACATCTAAGGGACTTGTGGATTTATTTTTGTGGTAACTGATTCACCCCTCCCCTCTTAGTTACTCCATCCATATTTCCAACACTTTAAAGGGTGTCAGAGTCTGAAATTATTTTTCCATCTTGTTAAGGATAATTTCAAGTTATTTGGTAAAAGGTGCCTAATTAGGCCTAATTGCTTGTAGCCCTATTTTGGGTGAATTTTCTATGGTTCTTTGAACTTGATTAGAGTTATATTGCAAATTGTGTTTGTAGGCATTGGATTGGATCCAATTGATATGCTAGAATCCTACCTCTCCATATGTGATTGATCTTGAACATGTTGGATCATTTAGTGAAGGAGGTGCAAGAAGACATTTATATGGCTATGTGAAGAATGATTTGATATCTTTGTTGGTGTACTCAAGCTGAATTGGTGAAGGATCTTGAGGAAAGCATCCTTAGAAGCTAGGGTTAGTAAAGAATCCAAGTTAGGCTAGAGAAGAGGCCTATAGTAGACCCTAAGGAAGTTTAGTGTTGTGAGAAAGGCTTGTAGTTACATCATATTTATATCAAAGAAAGTTAAGATTTGGGAGAACATTGTATGTCTACAACTACTGGTGAATCAGTGGGAGAGTTAAACATGGTGACTAATGTAGAGCTAGCTAAAGAGGTGGATGAGAAAAAGGAGAAGAATAGACTCCTTGAAGAAGCCTTAGAAGGAATGAAGATAAGGCTAGAAGAAGTTGCTGATGCAACTAGGAACAAAGACCTAGAAGGTCATGATAGAGGTAAGAAGAAAGTAGATGAAGAGGATTTCATCCCTTAACCAGACCCTCCGTTGAATGAGGAACCATTCTTGAAGGCCATAAAAGCACTAGGTGGAAAGGCATTGGAAGGTATACCCCTGTTTAGTGGGAAGATGGACATTGAAGCAGTGATGGATTAGATTGAAGGAATGAACAACCATTTCAAATGTGAAGGTGTGATAGAGGCACAAAATCTCAAGGTGGATAAGTCAAGACTTAGAAGGTCAACACCGATATGGTGGAAGTATCTTCAAGATGAGAGGATTAGAATGTACAAGTAGCCTATAGAAAATTGGAATGAAATGGTGACCAAGCTAAAAGAAAACTATCTTCCAGAGGAATATGAGATTCAACTCCATAGGAAAAGGAAAAATTTGAAGCAAAAAGACATGGATGTGGCCTCTTACATAGAGGAGTTTCAGAGATTGTGTCTTAGGTCCAAGCAAAAAGAAGAAGAATCAATAAAGGTGGAAAGGTATTTAAGTGGTTTAAAGTGGAACATCCAAGAAGAGATTAGTCTATGGACACCAACTAGAATTCAGAGGTGTCATCAACAAGCTCTAAAGGTGGAGGAAAAGAATAGAAAGAAAGGTGACTCTAACTTCAAAAGAAGAGGTAGAGGAAGAGACTAACGGGGTCAAGAGGAGGTTATCAAGGCAGAGGCAATGAGCAAAGAAAATAAGGTGAAACCAAATTGATAGAGCATAGTAATGAAACTACTCCAAGAGAGGTTTATACTAGAGGTAGGGGTAATCAAGGAGGTCCTAGTAGAGGAAGAGGGTCAAGTAGAAGAAACTCATAATTTGCAAGTATGAAGTGTTACAACTGTGGTCAATTGGGCCACCTGATATATAGATGCCATGAGAAACCTACTACTTCAAACCATGATAAGAGAGTTTCATTTGCTCATGAGGACACCTCAAGTGTCAAGGCACTTGAAATTGATCATCTAGACTCAGAGATGGGAGAAAATATCATGTTTAGGAGAGTGTTGATAAGGCAACCAGTCAAAGATGAACCCAAGCATAGGAGGGATTTGTTTAGGATAAGATGCAAGATCCTTGGCAAGGTTTGTAAAGTGATTGTGGATTCTGGATCCATAGATAACATCATATAAGAGGAGGCAGTAAACAAACTCAAGCTCACCAAAGTACCTTATGTAAATCTATACAAGGTGACATGGTTAAATAAAGGCCAAAGTGTGTTGGTGAATAAACAAACTTGGGTTGAGTTTTCTATAGAAGGCTATAAGGACAAGTTGCTTTGTGACATCTTACCAATGGATGCTTGTCATTTTCTATTAGGAAGGTCTTGTCAATATGACAATGGGGAAGTTTATGATAGGAAGGAGAATTCCATAACATTCAAGAAAGGAGGCATAACCTTCAAGATTCAGTCTCTGTTGGAAGAGGATGATCCATAGCCCAAGACTCCTAGAATTTTGTTGTGTAGTGGAAAGGAGTTTGTGAAAGACCTTAAAGATGAAGACAATGAAGGATATGATATTGTTCTAAAGCCCAAGGAAGAAGAGAAGCCTGTCAAGGAAACCTTACCATCAGAGATTCAAGAATTGCTTGTGAAGTATAAAGATATAATAAGTGATGGAACTCCTGCAACTTTACCCCCTAGAAGAGTGATAAGACATCAGATAGAATTTGTACCTAGTGCATCTTTGCCTAATAAGGAAGCTTATAAGCTCACCCCTAATTAGAACTTGGAAGTGGCAAGGTAAGTACACGAACTCTTGGACCAAGGATCGATAAAGAAGAGTATTAGCCCATGTGCAGTCCCGGTTGTGTTGGCATCCAAGAAGGGAGAAAAATGGAGAATTTGCACAAACTCAAGGGCCATAAACATAATTAATATATGGTATAGATTTCCCATACCTAGGATTGAAGATTTAATGGATTATCTTGGAGGGGCAATGTACTTCACTATGATAGATTTGAAAAGTGGTTATCACCAAATGAGAGTGAAGGAGGGAGATGAATGGAAGACAATGTTTAAGACCACATCTGGGTTGTATGAGTGGCTTGTGATGCCATTTAGTCTCACAAATTCTTTGAGCACATTCATGAGGCTCATGAATGAAGTGCTCAAGGACTAAACATGGAAGTTTGTAGTTGTATATCTTGATGATATACTATTTTTTAGCAAAACAAGAGAGGAGCATATCAAGAATGTAGAGACTATATTACAGAGGTTACATGAAGAAAAGCTAGTTATCAACCTTGAAAAGTGAGTTTTTAAAGAAAGAACTGGTATACTTGGGCTTTGTAGTGTCCAAGGGGTCCTTGAAGATGGATCAAGACAAAGTTGCAGCTATCCTGAACTGGCCACCACCTACCACATCAACTGAGGTAAGAAGTTTCCATGGGTTAGCCCAATTTTATAGGAAATTTATTAGGAATTTCAGTGGTATTTGTACACCATTATTATATACCATCAAGGGTGGGGTAAAAACCAAGTTTAGGCAGACCTTATAAGCATAGAAAGCCTTTGAAATGTTGAAGAAGCAAGTAGCAACAAAACCTATCCTAAAATTTCCTAGATTTGAAAATTTGTTTACAATAGAGTGTGATGCAAGTGGTATGGAAGTAGGGGGTGTGTTAAGCCAAGAAGGTAGGCCAGTAGCCTTATTTAGTGAAAAAATAAATGAAGCCAAGAAGAAGTACTCTTCTTATGACTTGGAATTGTATGTCTAGTTTAGTCACTTAGAAAGTGGAGGTATTACCTACTACCCAAGGAATTTGTAGTGTTTACTAATAATCAAGCCCTTAGCTATATCAATACCTAGGAGAAACTAAGAAATAGACACCTAAAATGGATGGAATACCTTCAAGCATTCACATTCACAAATAAGCACAAGAAGGGGCAATTGAACAAGGTTGTAGATGCACTAAGTAGGAGGTTGTTGACAGTTTAAGAAGTTCAGTTGAATAGCATTGGCATAGAGAGTTTCAGAGATCTCTATAAGGAAGATGAAGACTTTGCTGAAGCCTACAAGGTGTGTACTGATTTTTAGAATCATTTCCATAGCAAGTTTTTTGATTTTACTTTGCAAAATGGACTGTTATTTAAGGGTAATCAGTTGTGTGTGCCAAGGGTTTTAATGAGAGAGAACCTCATATAGGAGAAGCATAATGGGAGCTTGAGTGGTCATTTTGGTGTGAACAAAACCTTGGAACTAGTACAAAGGTTTTACCATTGGCCAAAGTTGATAAGAGATGTGACTAGGCATGTTGAGCAATGTGTAGTGTGCATGAAAGCCAAAGGAGGAATAAGAAATGCAGATTTGTACCAACCCTTACCAGTCCCAAATAGACCATGGGAGTGTGTGAGCATGGACTTCATAGTGGGTTTACCCAAGACAAAACAAGGATATGAAAACATTTATGTTGTGGTTGATAGATTTAGTAAAATGGGTCATTTTGTACCTTGCAAGAATACTCATGATGCCAACTATATAGCACATTTGTTCTTTAAGGAGATTGTGAGGATCCATGGTCTTCCCATAAGAATTGTATCAAATAGGGATGTCAAATTCATGAGCCATTTCTGGAAAAAAATATTATGGAATAGATTGGGTACTAATCTCTCAATTAGTTCAGCCTACCATCCTCAAACAGATGGCCAAACTGAGGTGGTTAACATAGTATTGGGAAAACTATTAAGGTGCCTCACTAAAGAGTATGGTTAGACATGGGATGTTGTCATTCCCCAAGCAGAGTATGTGCAAGAAAATAAAAACATGGAGAAGCCCATTTGAAGTTGTTTATGGGATGCACCCAAGGGGTGTGTGTGAGCTTAGAGACCTTGGAGGTATGGAATATAGGAGTGGTCATGCTAAGGAATTCACTCAAACCATGAAAGAGATCCAAGAACAAGTTAAGAAGACCATACAAGAAAATACACAAAAGTTGAAGGCCAAAGTAGATGAAAAGAGGAGAGACATTTAGTTTGAGGTAGGTGATTATGTGATGGTTCATTTGAAAAAATCTAGATTGCATAAGGGCGTGCCTACTAAACTTCAGATGAAGAGGGTGGTACCTTGCAAGGTCATAGCCAAGTATGGGGCTAATACATACAAGATAGAACTACCTTCAGATTTGAGCATATCTCCTATTTTTAATGTCTAAGACTTGATCAAATTCAAAGGGTCATTAGCTGAGATTGACCAAAATAGTCTAGGGGATTAGAAGTGATGTTGAACCTACTATATTACCTCCCAAGCCATAGCTAGAAGCAGACAAGGTTCTGGATTCAAGGGTTAAGAAGTCTACAAGGCACAAGGTGTACATGGAGCACCTCATCAAGTGGAATAATAAGAAAGAATCAGAAGCAACATGGATTGCAGCTATAGAATTCAAGAAGGTGGGAATATCTGAAGACATATTTTCCATAGGAGTGACATAACTTTCCTTTGTGGGGGAGTATGGTGCACGAGCACCTAGGTAAGGCTAAATGGTAACCTAGGGCTTCTAGTTTGATTTTTGGATTGTAGTGGTCTTAGCCAAACCACTAGTGAAATAATAGGACTAGATGGGTCCTAAGGCATGTTGAGTTAGATTAGGAGGCCTTATTAGGTCCTTAGTGACCTTCTTTGCAAATGTTGTCCAAATTTGTCAATTTGTGTACATGTTGCCAATGTTGTGGCAAAAGTGGCATTTGTACATTTAGGGGTCAAATTGGACAAGGGAATGTTTAGGAGACCTATATGATGGTTTACTTAGCCTAGATATGCATTTGGTTAAGTTTCTTGAGTTTTTGACCAAGTTTGTATGCAAGAATCTAAAAGTTGTCAATGTTGTCATTGACAACATTGAAAACATTTCTTGCAATAATGTCTTTTTGAGCATTTGGGTTTCTAACTATCTGAAATCATCAAGATAGGGTCATGGTAAAATATAAAATTCCTCCCTTGACCTTTTTATGAGGTTGGATGATTTTGGAAATTCTGTGTATGGACTATGTTATTGAAAAACCAGTTACAGTGAAACATTTTCTTTACATCTTGGTGTTTAATGGATTGAACTCTGCATTTTCTTTGGTGCATGAGATAGTGTATGGAAATTCTTGATTCTACATGTGATTATTTTATGTTTTTTTTCATATTTCCTTGCTTGTATAAAAAGCTTTCATTTCTGCACTCGCACTGGTCTGAACCAGACAGTTTCTACAAATGGGGTCATAGCTTCTATTCCCACCGTGGAATCTCTATGGGATTTTGGGATTAGGAAGATGAATCCTTATACATATTTCATAGTGAAGGATGGGCCCTGAAAAGAAAGAAAGCTATTTTTGGAGTGATTCCCTAAGCGAGCCAGAGATGCATGGCTAGGGATCATAGAGAGTTACAAAGGTGAAAGGAGGGATTGAAAGCATTGGTTGCTTCAATCAAAGCTTGTGGAGAGGAGGAAATATGTGTGAAGAACCGCCAAATTAAATGGGAAGCTTTGGTGAGGGATTATTCATGTTGAAAATGAAGATTTTGATGGCTATGCTCAGTTTGAGTTGAAACCCTTAAATTTAGGCTTGTAAGTAGGAACCCACTGTACGGACAGTTTGGGAAGGCAAGACCTAGAAAATCCTTAGGTCTCTGTAAAGGGTGTCAGAGTCTGAAATTATTTTTCCATCTTGTTAAGGATAATTTCAAGTTATTTGGTAAAAGGTGCCTAATTAGGCCTAATTTCTTGTAGCCATATTTTGGGTGAATTTTCTATGGTTCTTTGAACTCGATTAGAGTTATATTGCAAATTGTTTTTGTAGGCATTAGATTGGATCCAATTGATATGATAGAATCCTACCTCTCCATATGTGATTGATCTTGAACATGTTGGATCATTTAGTGAAGGAGGTGCAAGAAGACCTCTATATGGCTATGTGAAGAATGGTTTGATTTCTTTGTTGGTGTACTCAAGCTGAATTGGCGAAGGATCTTGAGGAAAGCATCCTTGGAAGCTAGGGTTAGTAAATAATCCAAGTTAGGCTAGAGAAGAGGCCTATATTAGACCATAAGGAAGGTTAGGGTTGTGAGAAAGGCTTGTAGTTACATCAGAATTGTTTGTTTTGATATGGGATTCTCTCTTATGTAATAGGTGTGCATCATTGATTATAGCCTCTTCCCTATTTGTAAAATCATGTTGATCCTAAACAAATAAAATTACTTTTGGGGATTAAAGTGTGTCGTCCTTCACCAAGAATCCCTTTTTCACCTAGTAATTTATGAGGGCTAAATATGATGCATTATTTTTCTCCTCCCCTTGTCACAATTATATATTCCTTGGCTAACAAGATTCTCCCCTATTTTCCAAGGTTAAGATATATATTTTTGTTTTAAGAAAATATCCTTGTTGCTAGAAGTGGTTATCCTTGTTCTCTTTTTCGTTATGATTCCACCATAGTCCTATGTCACCATCATAAGAAGGGTGGCATATATGCAGTCTCCTTATAAATTATGTAACCTTATTTATAGATCCCTAAGGAGACTATGCTTTCCTTAGGACTGATCACTTTCATAGATCCCTAAGGAAAATATACTTTCCTTTGGACTGATCACTCTCATAGATCCCTAAGGAGACTGTTGGTTCTTAACAATGGGTAGATAGCTAGGCATAACACCTCAACTCCTAGACATGTTGTCTTTAATTGATGAAGGATCATTTTGGGTTCATGGAAATCTTGTGTCAACCAAAAATATGTTTTCTTTTGAGGTCGGTAGCTTGTTGGAGACTTTCGGTAAACTGCCTGGTAACCATTCTAGAGTTCTCGGTTGAAGGCTCAGTTCACCGTCGGTCTTGGTTACTATTCTTGGCTTGGTTTCATTGAATGGTCTTGGTGGCTAGGTGGTTTCCCATTTCCAATCTCACTGAGTGTGTTTTCTTTTATTAGATCTTTGGGCCGACTTGTGCATTTAATTTTGGTCACGGTATTAATGTGGGGTTGCGCATTGGGGAACATGTGGACCTAAATTTGGGTCGTTGATTTCTCCTATGCTAGATCTTTAGGATCTTTTGGGCCGACCTTTTTGGTAACCTATTGTATAAATGTAATGTTCCGTTCATAGGTTTAGGGTGGTATTGTTGGTAGGAAATTGGCAGTAGAATAAACAAAGAGATTGTGGATCTTGCATGTATGAGGACTGTTCTGTAATATATTTTGAATATATTTTATAGGTTATATATCAGATCTGGACATGATGAAGATGAGGTGGAAAGAATTACAAGATACCTGAATGGATTAATGAGTTTTATTCAAGAAGATACCATCTTGGTGAAGATGGAGAGTATTGAGGAGGCTTATCAATTTTCCCTAAAAGATGAGGAGAGATTGAATAAAAGATATGAGAAAAGACAAAGAGGAAGAGGTGGTAGAATCCCTAGAGGAAGAGGTAGATATTATGGTGAAAATAGTAGATTTGATCAGGATAAGATATATCAAGACAAAGGCAAGACCGAGTGGAAAGGAGGAAGTTCATTCAGAGGAAGAGGTAATTACTCCTGAGGTGGATATGATAGAAGAGGATTCCAAGGAACTTGTTACTATTGTGGAGAAGAGGGACATAGATCATTTGAGTCTACACATGCAAGCAATAAGGTCGGAAGTAGCATAAATTATTTTGTGCAAGAAGATTCACTGAATGAACCTGAGAAGGAAGGAAACCTGATAGTTAGAAGAATATTGTACAGTGAAAATAATAAGTAAGATCCCACAAGAAAGAGTTTGTTCAAGACCAGATGCAGAGTTCTAGAAAAAGTTTGGAAAGTGGTTATTGGTAGTGGAAGTTTGGAGAATTTGGCATTCAAGGAAATAGTTACAAATTTACAGTTGGAAAGATTGTAGCACCCAAAGCCCTATCAGATTTCATGGATTTAGGATGAGCATACACTTATGGTAAGTGAACAATGTTTTGTGAATCTTAAAATTGGAAAGTATTATGATAAGGTGTTGTGTGCTATTATGCTTATGGAGTTTTGTCACATTTTGTTGGGTAGACATTGGAAATATGATAGACATGCTATAAATGATGGAAGATTGAACAAATATACTATTTGGGTTGATGGCAAGAGGAAAATCTTGCTACCTTTGGTTGAATAATTTGTTGGTGAGATATGTACATATGTGAAATTTTGTTTGATGGAAGGTAGATAGTTTGTTAAGGATATGAAGAGAGATGATGTATGTTATGCTTTAATTCATAAAAAACCAAGTGAGAAAACAAAAGATAAAGCTTGTGAAGAGGTTGAGAGTTTTCTCACCGAGTACAAGGAGATCATTTCAGATAACTTACCTGATGGTTTTCCACTGATGATAAATATTATTCATTGTATGGATTTGATTCCTGGACCTAGTTTTATGAACAAGACACCACACCGATTGACACCAACCGATAATGAGGAACTCAATCAACAAGTTCATGAGTCGTTGGAGAAGGGTTTGATCAAAGAAAGTTTGAGTTCATGTGTATTTTTAGTTTTGTTGGCACCTAAGAAGAATGGAGAATGGCGAATGTGTACTGATTCAAGAGCTACAAACAAGATAACAGTTAAGTATCAGTTTCCTATACTGAGAATAGATGATATAATGGATTGTTTGAGTAGAGAAAAATATTTTATGAAGATTGATTTGAAGAGTGGATATCATCATATCAGAATCAGAGAAGGTGATGAATGGAAGACCTCTTTCAAGAAAAAACAAGGTTTGTATGAATGGTTGGTTATGCCTTTTGGTTTAATTAATGCACCAAGTACTATTATGAGGTTAATGAATGAGGATCTGAAGAAATTCTTGGGTAAATTTGTGATTGTGTACTTGGATGACATTCTGATATTTAGTAAGACCAAAGAAGATCATTTGTTACACATTAGATAGGTATTGTAGAGACTGAAAGAGGAAAAGCTACTGATTAATTTGAAAAAGTGTTCCTTCATGAAAGAAGAACTTGTGCATTTAGGATTATTGATTTCAGTTGATGGTTTGAAGATGGATCTTGAGAAGGTTGAAACTATACTTCATCGGCATACACCTAAGAATATCAGTGAGGTAAGATCATTTCATGGATTAGCAATTTTTTACTTAAAATTTATTAGAAATTTCAGTTCAATTTGCATTGCTATGACTGAGCCAATAAGACGAGATAAGAGAGAATTCAAGTGGACACATGGAGATGATAAGAGTTTTGAGACTTTGAAACATAAGGTTGTTGAATTACATGTGTTAGCCTTACTTGATTTCAATAAGGTATTCCAAGTTGAATGTGATGCAAGTGGTAGTGAAATAGGAGTTGTGTTGAGTCAAGAAGGTAAACGTGTTGCTTTCTTTAGTGAGAAGTTGAGTTATGTGTATGATCAATAATTCTATGCTATAGTGCAAACCGTGAAGAAATGGAGACATTATTTGATGCCAAGTGAAATTGTATTGTATACTGATCATAAGGATTTACAATATTTGGGTAGTTAGAATAAGTTGAATCAGAGCCATATGAAATGGGTAGAGTATTTATAGAATTTCACATTTGTGATAAAGCATAAGAGTGGAGTATCAGACCAAGTTGTTGATGCATTGAGTAGAAGAAGATCTTTGCTGACTGAAATGAGAATTAAGGTTCTTGGTTTTGATGATACAAAGAATTTATATGAAACTAACCCTTATTTTTTCGAGTCATTGAGAATTTGCAGAGCACCTATCCCAGATCAACCGAGTAGGTTTGAAGAATATTTCATTCAAGAAGATATGGTTTTCAATGGAATTCAGTTATGTATACCAAGAGGATCAATGAGAACCAATTTGATAAAGGAGAAGCATAGTAGTGGTTTGGATTGACATTTTGGAATTGATAAGATATTGAGTTTACTTAAGGAAAGGTATTATTGGCCTTAGTTGTATAAGGATGTTCAAACAGTTGTGAAGAGTTGTGGAGTTTGTCAAGTCACAAAAGGAGTAAGTTAGAATACTAGATTGTATACACTGATTTTTGTTCCTGAGAAACCTTGGAGTGATATCAACATGGATTTTGTTCTTGGCTTATCGAGGACAGTAAGAGGTAAGGATTCCATATTTGTTGTTGTGGATAGATTTTACAAGATGACACATTTCATACCACGTAGGAAAACATCAGATGCAATGCATATAACAAATATTTTCTTCAAGGAGATTGTCAGATTATATGGATTACCAAGGAGTATCATCCCTGATCGAGATAGTAAGTTTGTTGGCTATTTTTGGAAAAATCTTTGGAAGAAGTTGAACATATAGTTGAAGTATAGTTCTACATTTCATCCATAGACTGATGGACAAACATAGGTTGTAAATAGAAGTTTGGGTAACCTATTGAGATGCTTAGTTGGAGACAAACCGAGTAATTGGGATTTGATGTTAGAACAAACAAAATTTGCATATAATAATATAAGGAATAGGAGTACTTGAAAGAAACATTTTAATATTGTTACTAACATACAACTGAGAGGTATATCAAACTTGAGAGATATTGCTAGAGAAGAGAAGACGAGTGCTAAAGGAGAATAATTTGTTGAGTTTATGAAGTCATTGTATGAGGAAGTGAAACATAAGTTGGATCAAAGTAATAAAAAAAACAAGGATAGTGCAGATAAATCAATAAGACATAAGAGTTTTGAGGTTGGTGATGAAGTGATGGTTCATTTGAAGAAAGGAAGATTTTATGTTGGAACTTATGGTAAATTGAAAATGAAGAAATTTGGTCCTCGAAAGATATTGAGGAAGTTTGATAGCGGAAATGCTTATGAAGTAGAGTTACCTGATGACATGGACATATCACCTATATTCAATATTTCAGATTTGTATAAGTATCATGAACCTGATGACAAAGTGACAGTTTTTAGTGATTATCCTAAGAAAAAAATAGAAGAATTTGAGCAGATTATGGAACAAAGAATTGGCAGAAGCGCAAGAGGAAATGATTACATGGAATACTTGGTAAAGTGGAAGAATAGACCGATTGAAGAATCTACATGGATTTCTCAATCTGAGTTGGATTTAAATCAGGTTGTACCTCAGTCATGATGCAGAGAATCATTCTTTTCAACCCCAGGTGTCTGATGTAGAAGAATCCTGGGTTCATGGCAATCTAGTGTCAATTAAAAATATGTTTTCTTTTGAGCTTGGTAGCTTGTTGGAGACTTTCGGTAAACTTCTCGGTAACTATTCTGGAGTTCTTGATTAAAGGATCGGTTCACCATTAGACTTGGTTACTATTATTGGCTTGGTTTCACCGAATGGTCTTGGTGGATCAGTGGTTTCTTGTTTCCTGTCTCACTGAGTGTGTTTTCTTTTGTTGGATCTTTGGTCTGACTTGTGCATTTAATTTTGGTCACGATATTTATATGGGATTTCTCATTAGGGAACGTGTGGACCTAAATTTGGGTCATTGTTTTCTCCTATGCTAGATATTTAGGATATTTTGGGCCAACCATTTTGGTAGCCTCTTGTATAAATGTAATGTTTTTTTCATAGGTTTAGGGTGATATTGTTGGTAGAAGATTGACCTTAGAATAAACAGAGAGATTGTGGATCTCACATGTATGAGAATTACTCTGTAATAGATTTTGAATGTATTGGCCCTAACTCGGAAGGCCTTATAGACTGACATGTATGAAGTTAGATGAAATAATATAATACATCTATATTCCTTCTCTCCTTCTCTGTGTTTGAGCTTCCGGGTTGTTATTCTGCAAGCGGGTTTTGTGTTTGGGAGTGCCTTCGGCCCCATGTACTATCCCTCCTTACGTCATTAATGGTAGCTCTAAATTTTCACCATTTAAACTCATTTACTTTTCAATCTAGGGATATTTAACTTGAAATGGGACAACACAGTATGTGCACTAAGAGCTTTCTAGAGCCATACTATTATAGCTTTAAACAATTGAAATACTAAATGCAATATCATAAAGGAAATATAGTACATGAGTAAACCTATCTACCATGAATGAACTCAACTCAAAATTATGTTGAAATGGAAACTTCTCAAATAATTAAACCAACTATTTTGTTTCTATCTTGGCTGCAAGAACAATCACAAAATTGTGTTTCTGCGACTGCAGGGACAACCAATTGCTAATTTACCATAAACAGAGTAAAAAGTATTTTAAACTAATCTATAGAAATCAAATAGGAATAATTATCACTAAGTGCCCCCCCCTTGGATGATTCTTCCTAATTATCAACTAAAACTTTAGAAGTTAAACATCCAATATATCTTCATTAACTCATGCTAATTACACATAATAACAAAGCTTGCTTTTTATTCAGAAAGCACAGTAAGTGCAAAGTACATTACTAACTCCACCAATAGTTTCTAAAGAAAGTTTAAAGAATTTATAGAAAAAAGAGATTGCAACCTCCTAACTACCTCAACCCCTCAATTCATTATATCTAGGAAGAGATATTTTATCGAAAACATAAAACTAGGAATAAGAAAAGTGCAACATGGAAAGACTATATTCCAGCATAACTTTGCACTATATCTTCCCCTAAATTTGCTCTGCTATCAGACATGGTGAGTAATTAGGAAGATAAATATCCTTTTAACTAATCGAAGGAATATTTTGTGGATGTAATAGTTGGACTACTACTCATAATCATCTTGACTACTTCCTTCTTTGATGTCTCTTGACTTCTTCAAAACACCTACCATATCTCGATGATGAATTTACTCCATTACATCCCAAGAATTATTCAAATAGTTTTATCAACAAGGTTAGTATTAACACAGTTCCTTAATGTGTGCAAGAAAATGTGCACAAAAGGATTACAGTTAACTAATAAACACACTCAGAACACAAATACAATGCAATAATCAAGATAAGACATATATAAAAAATTAAAAAAACATGGAAGTAAACCACTTAAAACCATGGTGTACCCTCTTTGTTGCAACGATTTTTCTAGGATATTATGGTTTTATGTATGCTCATGGATTAAATAGCATAACAACATTAGAATGATCCATATTTTCTCAAGCTTTTAGGGGACTTGAAAATGGCTTTCAAAGAGGTTTCACAAGTATTGCTAAGTTTCTCTCACAAATGCATGCGTTTTCATAATGGGAGAATTGATGATGGTTTCAAGGATTTTGATTTAAATATGATAATATATGGGATCCTGAATTGAATGGAAATGGGAGGATTGAATAGAGAAGTTGACAAGGTTATGGCTATTCTGCATTAATGAGAGGTGACCAGATGTCAACCTCAGTGTGGTTGGGACATGGGGAAAGAGACTTTTCGTAAATGAAATTTATGTCTCAGAACCTCAAAGTCCAACCTCATTAATATGGGCTTTTATGACAATTTGTTGAGGAATGAGATGGAGGAACAAAATTTGGACTTTTCTTCCCTAGTCCTTATACTTAGGAATGTGCACTTGTTTAGAGGTGGATTAGGCTAATGAATCAAGTTAATTAGGGGGCAAGTGAGTAGGATAGGAAAATGCAAGTGGATGGGGACTAGGAGAGGATATAGATTAATTAATCCAAATAGGATATTTTATTAATTAAGATAGGATTAGGGATGCAAGTGGGATGAGTAGGAATATGCAAGTGGATGAGGGGTTTGGGTTCAATTTTGAATTTCTTTAATTTAAAATAGAGGAAAGTGGGTGTTTAATCAAATACATAGTTTTATTTAATTAATTAGATTTTGGACATTAGATAAATTAAATTAATTAATTTATCTAGGATTATAGATGAAATAGGAGATTAATTAAATAGATGAATTTTTTAATTAATATGTTGGCTTTAGAATAAGGGTTATTATGATTAGTTTGATCAACTATTCAATGATCAAATTTAGGTGTCTATATTTTTCCCCTCTTTGACATGGTGTTACAAAGTAGCATCATTTCAAAGAAGATTAAGACATAGAACTAGGAATAAGATGATTCAATTAGAAAAGATGCCACAATTATTAAAAAGGGTGACTAGGAGGAAGGATGGTAGGAGATGAGGATAAGGATGCCCCCTCGAGAGGAAATGCAGGTTCAAGAGAACACAGACATACTCTCGAAATGGATGAGATGATGTAGGAATGTTGAATGAATGATAATGGTAATGCACTAATAAAGAGATAGAAGCAACAAGAAATAGGATAAATGGATGGAGTGGATGGATAGTTAGAAATGAAGGATGATGGATGATTAAGGATAAGAGGAAAGCTTGAGCAAGATAATCCTAAAAGAGATATGTTATGTGGTAAGCCCTTGATTTTATTTATCATATGATATTATGCACTAGGGTATGAGAAACCAAGGTGGCATTGTATCACATTCATAGGTTTTAACACAACAAAAAAGAAAAAAAATTAGTCTAACATCCTACAAAGCTGTAGGGGACTTTGGTGGATATGATGCAAGAAGAACCACAAGAAAACAACATAGCCCAGATGCATCATGCAACCTATTGGAATAATGGAAGGGTGTGTACTAAGAGGGGAGGGGTGAATTAGTACCCTTAAAACTTTTATCAAATAACCTTAGTAGTATTTTCTTGCATTACCAACCATATTGCTTTTCTACCCTATGCATGTAATATCATAACATAAATGCAAGTGCATGCAAACAATCATAGAAACATTCATGAAACTTAGTTACACATGACACAAGAATTGGTAATGCATAAAACCCATGTTAGAAGGTAAAAACTACGGTGGGGGTGAAACCCACAAAGCTTCACTATCTGCAGAATGGAAGGTGTCAGTTAAGGCTACAAGTTGTGATCACTTCTGATGATCTTACCCTGTTAGGAGTAACATGTTAGAATTTTTATCTCTACTCGGTTGACAGATTTTAACAACATAATGTATGTGTGCACTCGGTTAAGAGATTTACAATAAGACTATTAAGTCCACCTTCTTGAGGGATTTCTTCTATTTGCTACAATTGTTAGAGAGTAGACAAAAATACTTATGACCTGATAACTTGCAATCTTGAATTGCTGAATACAGATCCTTTAAGCTCACAAAATTATGTATTACCTAATTGTGATGAATAATACCTATGTTCTGCTCGTTAGCTTTGAATCTAGTTCTTCATAACTAAATTCTTCCTTTTATGTCCTTCTATATGAAACTCTCTATCTAATCAATAGATGTCTTCTTCGACTATAATCATCATGTTCTTGATTGATTATACATCTATACATACAAAGGTTTTGACCTAATTAGGTTTCATGCTTTACAAGGAAAACTCTATGATCAAAGGTTTACAACTTGACCTTGATCTCCTAGTTTTCATGAATATAATTATTTAAACTATTTAAATCCACATATTACAGTGTTCTTGATCCAAAAGAATAGTTGTCCTGCTAAGTATAAATCTATTTTAAATACTAAAGTGATTTAGCTGACGTGTGGTTTGAGATCTGCTTTTCTTGGGATTAAAATTGCCTCTTGGTAGAATACTACTCAGGTTACTCTATAGAGTGTGCTCTGAGTTTACTCTTTGAACTGTCTTTCAGTGACAGTGCTATCAATATTCACTATGTTAGTGATTACTATGCTAAGACATTTTTGGTGACCTCTGCGCTTGACTATTTTGGTGACCTCTATGCTTGACTGAATGCTGTCACTCAGAGATCATGTAATCGACAGTCCAAAAACTGTTTCCTTGTATACTAATGACAACTTATGATCCTTTAAGGATTATCAATCTCCCCCTTTGACATTAGTATAAAAAATTGATATGTTCAGTATATACACTAAGTGTTTACCTTGTCAATGACTCCCCCTATGTGCATGCCTTGGTATAGTGTATGTACATGTTTCTTCCTTTGTGTATTTCCTTCTTTGGTACATTTTCCCCTCTAACATGTTTTCCCCCTTTGTAAGGTATATACATTTTCCCCCTTTTTAATGTATACATATATTTTCCCCCTTTTTTGAAAATAATGAAAAAGGTGTAGTACTTACAACTTGTCAAATATGTGGGCATGAGATTTTTGAATGTCTGCCATCTTCTTATCCCATTGCTCCTTGAGGTGCTTGAGGGTTATGTGTTCCAAAGTGATTCTGGCATGCATGTCATAGATACTCTCTGTGACTAACATCTCTGGGGTGGAAATTAATGTTTTTGCCGAAGTCATGTGTTTCAACAACAATGTGATATTCGGTAGTAATGTAGCTTGGAGCTCGGTTACCTCATATCTGATTTTGCTTTCAGCCTTTTGTATCTCAATTTTAAACCATTTTGATTCTACAATCCTCTCATAATGCAATTGGAATGCATTTTCCTAGGTTGTGAGACTTTGTGCACTAGCTTTAAGATCTTCTTCTATTTTAGTTATCTTTTCACTATGCTCGGTAGTGAAATGCTCTAGTGTGCACAAATTTTGAAATAAGTTAACTACTTCTTATATTGTTGGTTCCAATGTAGTTACTAGCTCATAAAGTTTTACCTTGTTTTCTGCCACTTCTTGGCTGATATTCTCTATGAGCTTGTAGTGACACTTCTCTTCTGCACGTTCCTCAATGACCTTGTCAACTTCTACATTCTATGATGTTATGGCCTCGATCAAAACTGCTAGTTGATCAAGGATGGGTGCATTTTGATCAATCTCTATGTTAGTAACTATCTGCAATAGGATTTCCTTTGTAGTATCCAGTACTTGTGAATTTTTGTGCTCCTTCTTGAGCTTGTCTTGTATTGCCTTTCTTTTGCATAGTTCTCCATACTTGGTGAGTGACTCGAGATATAGTGTTCTTGGATCACAATCGGGTATGTCAATGATCTCATAAAGTGTTACTGGTTCTTTGTTCTTCTTGGGAATGGTGCTAATAGTAGGGGAGTGAGGTATGATAGAAAGTGCCTTCTCTATTTCTGTTGATTTTGGTGATTTCCTGGGAGGTATGGTGCTTGGTATGAACCTATTAGTTGGTAGTAGACATCTCTACTTCAACCTTGTCTTTATCTACAGCCTTGTTTGCCTCTTCAATGTTCTTGGCAGTGGCATCACTCAGTTCTTCCTCTCCACTTACATTTTTCCTTTCCTTTGTTGTATCTTTCTGCTCCCCATGTTCTTCACCTTTGTCCTCTGGTATGTTTGTATCAATCTCAGGTGTTTTCTCCTTTTCTTATGTTATTATATTGATAGCTTGTATCAATAAAGGCATGTGACCTGGTACATTTTCCTATGCAACATCCGTTGTCTCCTTTTCCTTTGTTTTCTTGGTGGCAACATTTACATTTTCATCATTCTTGGGACAGTCATCAGAATCAATATGAGTTATATATTTTATTGTGATATATGGTGTTTCCCCTAATGATTGTAATATCTGAGGTACATCATCCATGACCTTACTTGCCTCTGTTGTCAAATCAATCAGATTAACATCCTCAATATCATTGATAAAAATGTGCTCAGAGCTCGGTGTGGCCTCTTTCTCCTCATTGTGAGCTGTCTTAGTTAGATCCAGTATCTTCTTGGGTGGATTGAATATTTGTGTCCAAATCTTATTGCTTTCTACATCAATCTCTTCCAACTTGTCTTGCAGTACTTTGTATGCTCTTGTCTTAGCCAAAAACTTCTTTGAGTATTCCTGCATGGTTGAGTCTATTTCTTCAAATATTGACTCAGGTGGCATGAATGTAACTAGGGAAATTTCCCTCATCTATTTTTCCATGTGTAGTGCATATGTCCACCTGGATGATATCCTATCATTTATCTCTTGTGGAATATGACTAACAAATTGTAGAGGCACATTCTTGAATTTTACCATCATTTTGATGATTGCTTCCTCTAATTTATTCTGGTCCTCGGTAGACAAATTTTCCCACTGTCTAATCTTATGTTGTGATATACTACCTGTATTGATGATTGACTCTGCAATCTCATCAATTGTCTTAGGTATCTTGTCCTTTTCTTCTTTGATCCTTTGTTCTCTTTCATCCTTGACACTATCATCCTTGTCTTCTTTTCCTCTTATATATTTCCTTCTTTGCCTCAATTTTGAGTTCCTAGTTTGAGGCTTTCTTTTCTAATAAGTCCTCATAGTACCTTTCTTTACTCGTGGTGAGTTTGCCTCTTTTTTTGTTTTTCTTCTAGTTCTAGATGCATTTGTTATAGTAGTAACCTTTGTTTTCTTCATAGGTGGTGCATCTGATTTAGTAGACTCAAAATCACTTAACTCTTTACCTTCACTGATAGGTGACTTTCCCTCACTGACATCTTGTTCCAACTCTTCATCATTTACCAAAAGTTTCTTTTGAAGTGTATTTATTATTTTTCTCTTCTTTCGGTCTATCTTCTTCACTACTAAGCCAACCTTGATTTTAGACTTCACTTCCTCATATGTGCCAAATCTGCTCAATGATTTGTCCACTGGTTCATTCAGTAAGGCTTTAATAGACTTTGTAGCCTGATAAATTTTGATCTCATAGTCCAATGGTGGTAACCATGCTATTCTTGGTACAACTAGTTTGATAAGTGTTGTATCGGTGTCCACTATGAAACATATGTCATCTTTGTATTGTTCAACTAGTTGTGTAGGGATTCTCATTCTCTTATGTATTCTATCCTTGAAAGTGGTGAATTATGCATCCATTATAGATGTGAAGTTATCCCCTAGTGACTTAATAAATTCACTAATCTGTGCAGTTATTGGTCGGGTTGTGTCCCAAGTGACATTACCGACAAAAGGGAAGAAATTCTAAAAATAGAAGAATGTGCACCTAAGGAGGGAACCAAACTTACATGTATTAGATCTGACTAATCTAATTTTCCTCATATTTTCTTCTAGTTGCTTTAGTAGCAACTCAAATAAGTCTAGTTGAAGTCTCTTCTTCACAATCTTATAAGTAGTGTCAACTGATCCACATGCCATGTTGTTCATTCTGCTAGGTTGGAATATCTTGTACCCAATCACACATGCACCAAACTTTATTTCAGGGTCAGTGATTGTATAAAATTTCAATCCTCTTCCATCCCATTCTACCTTAGCTAGTTTTTCGATCTCAGTGCGTGGAGGGTGTTTTAGGGCTTTAGCCTTTTCGGTTATTGGATAACCAATTACAGTGTGAATCACATCCTTTGTGATCTATTTTGGTTCATCCAACCACATTTTTATATCATGTACCCGAATAAGTACAATGCATATCTATTTGGTCTTGAAATCTCTCAGGAATAGTAGGGCATTGGTTAACCCTTTCACCTCAATGTGCATGTGATCATCTTTCAGGTTTCCATCCTTACATAGCTTCTGGTAAGATTCTTCAATATCAAGATCTCCGATCTCTACAACCTTGTAGTGGATGTATGCGTAGATATCTTCAACCAACAAAACCCTAGGAGGGATACTTGAAAATGCTCCCTTGTCATTGGGTTGAGAAGCAACCTCAAGGCAAAACTTATAGTTAGGCTCCTCACAGGTTGTGTTCTTAATCAGGTTGATCTTCTTGTCCTTTGTATTCTTGATCTTTGAGACCCATGAGGTAGTTTCCATTGTTCATGAAATATATAGGTCTTCTTGTAAACAAACCATTGGCTCGATGAGTCTAGATACTCACTTGATCTTTGTTGTGGATGGTTGAAATATTTTGGAGTAGCCTTTGAATCTGTTGTGAATCATTCTACAATCTTGTCGCTCTTCTTCACTCTATTGTTTTCACTTTATTGCTTGGTGAATGAATGAGCTCTTTGTTTCCCTATTTATAGAAAATAACCTAAGTGGTGCATTAATTTCTTCAACTACCACTCAGTTGATGAAACAAAGATGCTCAAGTATCATACCAAAGTCTTCATCCTCAGTGAGTATACAACGCTTAGGGTAAGTGACAAATTAGTTTTAATTTTCACATGTTCACTGACGGTGCTCGATATGTAGCGAATACTTGATTGTATTTCACATGTTTACTGATGATGCTCAGTTTATGTTGACAACTTGGTTGTTTTTCATATGTACACCGACGATGCTTAGTATGTATTGACCGACGAGACTAGATTCACAAAATCATAACAAGTAATGCCATAGTGCATCTCCATTCATGCTTATTTGGCATATTATAAATGAATATTGGAACTGATGTAAAATACAACTTTGTACAGTGCAGCTCCATACTTACTTGTATGCTTAGGTGGGGGTGGTGGAATCACCTAATCCATTGGATGAGGTGTCACCAACTATGGTGCTCGGTCCAACATCATATTTTCTTGGAGATTTCCTCCACATTTCATTTCTCATTCTCCTGATATCTTCAATCATGTTTCCATTTGCAAAAGTGCTTGACTCTGTCACTCGGTCTCTATAGTCCTTGCTTAAGTGATCGACCTTATGACAGTGTAAGCATGCCATTCTAGATTTAGTCCAGTTCCTTGATCTTTGTATCCATTTCCTCATGCAATTTGTAGCTATGTGTCCATATATACCACATGCTGTGCAATTTAACCATGTGCTGTAATCCCAAATATAAGAGTTACTGACTCTTCTCAGGTTATAAGCATTTTCTTGCTCTTTAGGTTTTCATACTTTCTTTTTCTTTTTCCCGCATTCATGAGATGTGTGGCCATGCATTTTGCAAGTAGGAAAATATTTTTCCATGTAGGATTCCTTCTTTGGTTTTTTCACCTTATATCTTCAATCATGTGCTTTGTGTCCATGCTTGTTACAATTATAACAATTACCTATGAATGTAGAAGTATATTTAGGAATACCTTTTGTTTTACTTCTGTAGACATTCAATGTGTGGCCTGGTTTTCCATAGTGATTACATGAATGCTTCATTGGTCTTGGAGTTGTATAGACATCTCTTTGATTAGCTTAGTTTGATGATTATCCATGCTCGGTATACCCTAAACCAGTATTGTTGTTGAGTCTTATTTTTCCATTCAAAAGTTCATCCATTCTTTTTGTGTTATCTTCAGATTTCCTGATCATATCATTATGTTGTTGCTGAATCTTTGCTTCATGCTTTAGTTTCTCATTTTCTTCTCTTAGTTCACCAATAAATTCCAATTTTCCATTAAGTTCTATGTTCACTTGGTTGGCCTCATGACTCATAATAACTATTTGGTTGGTGATCTGAATGTGATGTTCAGTAAGTCTCTGTATCTTATATTCTTTCTCTTGTAATTTCTCAGTAATCTTTCTCCTGTCATCAATAGCTAATGTTCTTTCTTGTTCATCTTGTCTAGCATTTTCATAACATTAATCATTCTTACCATCTGTGTCTCTTGATTGATCTATAGTAGCTTTACTTGTTCACTTAGATTTTGATTGATTTCATTCAAACTTGTAATGCTTCCATTAGATGTATTACCAGATGTAGATCCTGATGAATCAAATAAATTAGGTATCTCTTCTTCATGATAGTCAGTTTCATTATAGCGAGATACCATGATTTTTATTCGAGCCAATAATTCTTTCATATTGTTTCTTGCTTCTTTGTATTTCTCAAAGAAAATTTGTATCTCCAACTTCTGATTTTCAATATTTTTGTCAAGATTATACCTTTCCATTGTATGATATTTTCTCTCAAGTGATTAAAATTTTCCAAATAAGAGATCTAGCTCTGATACCAATTGTTGGAATAATGGAAGGGTGTATACTGAGAGGGGAGGGGTGAATTAGTACCCTTAAAACTTTTATCAATTAACCTTAGTAATCTTTTCTTTCATTATTGTCCATATTGCTTTTCTACCTTATGCATGTAATATCATAACATAAATGTAAGTGCATGTAAACAATCATAGAAACATTCATGAAACTTAGTTACACATGACACAAGAATTGGTAATTCATAAAACCCCTATTAGAAGGTAAAAACTATGGTGGGGATGAAACCCACAAAGCTTCACTATTTGCAGAATGGAAGGTATCGGTTAAGGCTACAAGTTGTGATCACTTCTGATGATCTTACCCTATTAGGAGTAACATGTTAGAATTGTTAGGTCTACTTAGTTAAGAGATTTTAACAACACAATGTATGTGTGCACTTAGTTAAGAGATTTACAATAAGACTGTTAAGTCCACCTTCTTGAAGGATTTCTTCTATTTGCTATGATTGTTAGAGAGTAGACAAAAATACTTATGACCTGATAAATTGCAATCTTAAATTTCTGAATATAGATCCTTTAATTTCACAAAATTATGTATCACCTAATTGTGATGAATAATACCTATGTTCTTCTCGGTAGCTTGAATCTAGTTCTTCATAACTGAATTCTTCCTTTTGTGTCCTTTTGCATGAAACTCTTTGTCTGATCAATAGATTTCTTCTCCGGCTATAATCATCATGTTCTTAATTGATTATACATCTATATATACAAAGATTTTGACCTAATTAGATTTCACGCTTTACAAGAAAAAATATATGATCAAAGGTTTATAACTTGACCTTGATCTCCTAGTTTTCATGAATATAATTAGTTAAAGTAATTAAATCTACATATTACGGTGTTCTTGATCCAAAAAAATAGTTGTCCAGCTAAGCATAAATCTATTTTAAATACTAAAGTGCTTTAGCTGACATGTAGTTTGAGATCCTCTTTTCTTAGGAATAAAACTATCTCTCGGTAGACTGGTGCTCAGGTTAATCTATAGACTGTTCTCTCAGTTTACTCTTTGAACTGTTTGTTGGTGATAGTGCTATCGGTGTTCACTGATTTTGGTGATCACTGTGCTAAGACATTTTTGGTGACCTCTACGCTTGACTGAATGATGTCACTCAATGATCATGTAATCAACATTCCAAAAACTATTTCCTTGTATACTAATGACAACTTATGATCCTTTAAGGATTATCAACAAACACGCAGAACACATGTGGAAATACAAGTGATAAGTACACACACACACACAGAAAGGAAAAGATCAAGGCTTTGCCCCTAGTTTCACCATTCACAACACACCATGATATAAAGGATCATGGTGACCATAAGGAGATAAAACAAGGAATCTCAAGAGAAAATATAAAAAAATATAAAAAGAACCTAATAAATAACAAGCATCTCATGTATCTTTTTCCATAGAGAGGACAATGGATGTGGATTGATTTGATTGGTATGATATGAGGAAGGATACATCCTATGAAGAACGATGATAGATTGCTAAAATAAGATTCCTATGATAGGAGACAAACAAGACTTTTGAACCTCCAAGGGACTAATATATGATTATTGAAGTACCAACTAGGTAGAGAAGGTATTGAAGACACACAACTGACCGACACAAAGGATGGGCCCTAAGGACACAAATATATAAAGGATTCTCGGTAGAGAAACACTTGACTAAGACTATGTAGAAGGCACTATTTTCAAGATTGACAAGATATACAAGAGGTTGGGGATTTTGGATGAGGATGCAAAGATGCAAATTTGCCCAGTGACATAGCAGGTCTTCCAAACTAGATAGAATTAACAAGATGGATTGATGATGGATGGGGTGTTGTTGATTTGGAAATGATATATCCTGAAATAACACAAGGATTGGGAAGGATGCATCCTGGTGATGATGATTGGATTGTGATCAAGGCTTCTAGCAAGGCTAGGAACAAGAACAAATATGGGATTGGATGGGTTGATTGATGTTTAATTTTGGATAGCTAGCGATGGATGAGATTTGCATGGAATGGTACATTGTGGGGAGCATGAGGGTAGCCTTAAGAAAGATACCAATGACAAGGGATGTGGAGATGGAAGAATTATGAGACAAGGATTGATGGATTGGAAGGATTATGGATGATAAGACAATACGAGATGAGGATTGGGAGATGGATGGGTTGATGATAATGGGATGATAGGAGAGGAGAATTGGGAGATGGAAGGATTATGGATTATGAGATGATAGGAGATGATGTTTTGGAAATGCATGGATTAGAGATGATAGGACGATAGGAAGGATTAGGTGATGGATGGATTGGGGATGAAAAGATGATAGGAGATGAAGATTGGGAGATGGAAGGATTAGGGATGATAGGAGAAAAGGATGGGGGTACAGAAGGATTATGTATGAAAAAATGGGGATGGTGAGATAAATGGATGGAGGATAAAGGATGGAGATAGAGAAGGATGGGGAGATGGAAAGTGGATACAATAGGGTCGTTAAGGGATATGTCACCAAGGATAAAGTTCCCCCACTTAGGATATTTCATGTATGATGAGGCTTTAGGAGGGGTATATTAGGATGGAATATAGGATGAGGAAGGTAGATGGAAGCTAGAATAACATGTGGAAAGGAAGGTGGAGGTGTTTGAAGGGATTATACGAACAGGATGGGTGGATAGAAGGATAGGTAAATGAAATTTTTGATGGGGAAATATATATAAAGAGTTGTACAGAGCATGTATACTATTGGAAATGATTTGAGTAAATCAAAGGGGAGGGGTGAATCAGTTACCACAAAAAAAAATCCAAGTCCCTTATATGTCTTAAACAAATTTGTCACTATTGCTCGGTTAACATAGATATTCTACTGTCACTCAGTTAACATAGAAAAATCTTAATATATTAAATGTGATTATCCTTTAGTAATTAATTGTAGAAATAGAAACCATAAAGAAAATGAAATGTACATAGATAACACTAAGATTCAATGTGGAAACCCAATATGGGAAAAACCATCAATTGCAACTAGTCACTATTTTTCACTCTTCTGAAGTGAGCCCTGTTAGGAGCCAACCTTGTTAAAGGTTACAATAACACACTGTTAGGTGTGAACCTATTAGAGGATTTAATCACCCTATAAGGAGTGACCTTGTTAGAGGTATTCTAACACTTCAATGTAGAAATGTCACCTTGTGAGAGGATTTACAAAAGACTGTTAAGTCTACTCTGTTAAGAGATTTTGATCACTGCTACAATTGTTAGAAAGTAACAATGGATTGATCTATTTTGATAAGCAACTGTCTCTGCTGATTCAAATCTCTATTATGGATTTAATTGCTTGATCCTCACTGATTGGATATTCTATTACAGTTCTCTATGTTCTACTTTCAATCAGAATCCCAACTGATTTTGCCTTCACTCTTCATATCTTTTTCACACACACATTCAATCAAAACTTGACCTTATATATATATATGATAAGCCTTGTCAAGTCAGCCTTAATATCCTTCTAAATAAATAATAAAACTCAAGTTTGTCAGCTTCATATAACCAATTATCCATAAAATATAAACTACTGTTAGTCGACTGACACTAACTGTTTAACTCAGTCAACACTAAAATCCTTCAACGCCTGACCAACACTGTAATGCCCGAGTGAACTCGGTTAGAACTGAAAACCACTTTGGTCCTCTTCAATGCTTGAGAGTGTTTGGCATGAATAGACTATGCTTGGATAGGATTAGATATTTGTGTAAACATCACTATACTTGTGTAAACATCAATGAGAATACACAATTAAAATAATTGTCATCAACAATCTCTCTATTTGGCATTGATGGAAACACAACATGTCATAATACAAAGAATTATAGAGAAACATACATAAGAATGCAATTTTTATTAATTTCCTTAGCTTCATTTTGATTCTCATCCAAAAACTCCCTCTGTCTTCACAATCACTGAAATACAAGTTTCTCCCTATTACATTTATCTTTGTTTTTGATAAAATTTCTCCCTCTGTAATCTTTATGACATACAATAATCTCTACCTCTTTGAAAACCAATGCCAAAGACACCAACTAATATATATATCCAATGAAGTTATAATGTACCTATTTGTACTGATTCATATGCAATAAGCTCTGAATATCTGCATCAACATGTTAAGTCTGTTATGTAGCTCGGTTGATGCATCACTAAACTGTGTTTTAGTGAGCCTCAGTTAGGGGAATTACCCCTAGCTTTACTCTAAGATACAAAAATGCATCCTTAGGTAATGGTTTTGTGAATATTTCTGTAATTTTTTCTTTAGTATTCACATATTCCAATCTTACTTCGTTGTCCTGAACCAATTCTCTCAAGAAATGACACTTTATTGCAATATGTTTAGTATTAGTATGCATCACAGGGTTCTTTGAGATGTTAATAGCACTGGTTTTGTCATAGTAGATAATAATTGGTTTTGTGATTTCTACCTTCATACCTGACAACAACTGTTTGAACGATATGATATTTGAACAATTCACTACTGCAACAACATTCTCTGCTTCTGCTGTAGATTGAGAAATGCAGTTATGTTTCTTGCTTGTCTAGGAGACTAACCTCTTTCCAAGAAATAATTCTCCACCACTTGTGTTCTTTCTGTCATCAACACTTCTAGCCCAATCAACATCAGTAAAAGTCTTCAAATCAAAGTTTCCTCCTTTCTTATACCATAATCCATAACCTTCGGTACCCTTAAGATATCTTAGAATTATTTTGATAGCCATCAAATGATTCTCTCTAGGATTAGCTGAAAACCTTGCAACAATACCAACTTCTAATGCAATATCAGGTCTGGTGTGAACAACATATTTAAGTTTACCAATCATGGATCTGTAGATAGTATGGTTTACTTCCTTTGAATCATCCTCCTTAGACAACTTATGTCTAGTAGGCATAGGTGTTCCAACTGGTCTAGAGTGTTCCATCCCAAATTTCTTCAGTATCTCTTTGATGTATTTAGACTGGGTAATGTAGATACCATCCTTCATGTGATAGACTTGTAATCCAAAAAATAATTTGATTTCACCAAACATAGACATTTCAAATTCCTTACTCATAGCTTCGGTGAATGCTTTGCATAAGTAATCATATCTAGTAAAAAAATATCATCAACAAATATTTCTTCTAATAGTATCTTATTCCAAGGTCCTTTGATATACAAGAAACTATTGTCATTAGTTCTCTGAAATCCAATGCTTATCAAGTAACCATGAAATATTTCATACCAGGATCTAGGAGCTTTCTTCAGTCTATATTTCTTTGTGTAGTTTGTAAACCATATTCATTTTGTTAGGATCTACAAAACCTTCAGGTTGCTCAATATAGACTTCTTCTTCAATAATTCCATTCAAGAATGCAGACTTTATATCCTTTTGATATACCTTGTATCCTTTGTATTTATCATATGCTAGAAGAGTTCTGGCTCCTTCAATTCTTGCAACATGAGCAAAAGTTTCTCCATAATCAATACCCTCTTCTTGAGCATATCCTTTACATACTACTCTTGCCTTGTTTTTGGATACTTCTCCTTTTTCATTTATCTTGTTTATGAAAACCCACTTAGTACCAATCACATTCTTATCTTTTGGTCTAGGTACAAGAGTCCAGGTTTTGTTCTTTTCTATCTGCTCAATCTCTTCATTCATTGCTTCGATCCATCTTTCATCATTCAATGCATCTTTAATAGTTCTAGGTTCAATTTCACTAAACAAACATGTACCTTTAATTTTGTTCCTTGTCATTACACCTTCTGTCTGATCTCCAATTGTTTTTTTAGGTGCATGACACCTTCTGATATATTTTTCAAGTACACGATCCTTTCTTCTTGATTTTGGGCTTGTTCCACTAGGTTGACCATGCTCAAAATTTCTTTTCTATTCTTCTGTCTGATACTCGGGTTCCACTATCTGAGACTTGGGTGCCTGTGTCTGTGACTCGGTTCCTTCTACTAGTAGCTTGGGTTGCATAGGCTGCAACTTAGGTTGAACTGTTTGAGTTTATGTAGATGAATTCAATGGTTGACAGGGATGCTATCCAATCATCATTGATTTTGTCTTAGGTATAGTATCAGGTTCATAATACACAAATTTTCTGTAATCCTGAGGCTCTTTACTACTCTATTCTTCACCTCTTTCTGCAAACTCATCAATCCTTACATGCACACTTTCTATGACTTTATGAGTAGAAATATTCAAACATTTTTACAGGAGTAGCCTAGGAATATACCTTCATCACCTTTTACATCAAATTTTCCATTTCTTGCTTCCTTCAAGATGTAACATTTACTTCTAAATACTTTGAAATAACAAACATTAGGTTTATAGCCATACCATAATTCAAAAGGTGTCTTCTCAGTACCTTTCTTTAGTTGAACTCGGTTCAAGGTGTGAATTGCAGTGCTGATGGCTTCCTTCCAATATTTGGTAGCAAAATTATTTTCAATCATCAAGGTTCTTGCACAATCCATACTGGATCTATTCCTTCTTTCTGCTATACCATTCTTCTTTGGAGTACCTGGGGTAGATACTTGTCTTTTGATTCCTATTTCATTGCAGAATTCATTGAATTCATTAGAAATGAATTCTCCTCCTCTGTCAGATCTTAAGAATTTAAGTTTCTTTCCTATTTCTTTTTCAACTCTGGATAGGTACCATTTGAATTTCTAAAAGGCTTCTGATTTTTCTTTGAGAAACATAACAATCATCATTCTGGAATGATCACCAACAACTAGAATGAAATAATTCTCACCTGTGTAACTTGTTGTTCCAATTGGTCCACATAAATAAATATGTACCAATTCCAAAACTTATTCTGTATTGTAATTCTTTCTCTTGAAGTTAGTTTTTCCCATCTTCCTGATTTGACATTGTTTGCATATTGCTAATTCAGGTTTCTTCAGAATAGGAATTCCTCTTACTCTTTTGTTCTTGCTTATGTTAACCAGGTTGTCAAAGTTCACATGAAATAACCTTTTATTCCATAACCAACTTTCTTCTACTTATGCAATAAAATGTGAAATTTCATTGAGATCAAGATAAAATAGATTACCTTTTGTTTATCTTCCAATTCCAACTAGGTTTCCCTTACCATCCAAGAGCTTTGCCTTACCATTCATGAATTTTACCTTGAAACCAATGTTGTTCAGTTGTGCCACACTTAGTAGATTACACCTTAGTCCTTCAACCCAATAAGAATTATCACATTTGATTCATTCTATCAAAGCAATACAACCTTTACCTTTCACATAGCAGGGTTCATCATTCCCAAAACTCACACTCCCACCATCAAAGTTCTCAAGATGTTCAAAATTGGTTTTATTACCAGTCATGTGGTGAGAACAACCACTATCAATTATCCAAGTGTCATTCTTGCTAATATGAAAATATAGTGTTGTCTTTTCATTATCTTCATTATCTGACTCATCCTTAATAGCAATATAAACCATTTCATTTTCATCTTCATCACTATCAGAATCTTTAGCAATATAACAAGATTTCTTACCTTTGTCTTTGTATATTTTGTAGTTTTTGAAATCTTTTTGGTCTTTGTACTTGTTGAACTTTTTCTCACCTTTGTCTTCCTTTCTTGGACACTTAGCAGCAATGTGACCAACTTCATCACATGAAAAGAAAATTAATGGTATTCTTCCTTTGTACTGTCCTTTTCCTTTTGCAGATCTCCTTGCAAGTAATGCTTCAATGATTTCTAGATCTTCATCATCAGATTCATCATCACTGTCACTGTCAATCTGTTTTCCTTTCATCTTTCCAATGTTTAATTTAGCTTTGAATGCAAACTCGAGATTGCTAGGATTAGGAGAGTAATTGTCAAAGTTACCCAACTCAAAAGCTGTAAGTCTTCCAACCAATCCATCTAGAGTTATAATTACTACATCTCATCTCTTGAATAGCTTAAACTCTAATTACATAGATATGAAGTAAAGTTCTCAATACCTTACTAACCACTCTTATGTCTTTAATTAATCCACCAACAGCTCTGATGGCACTGACACTTTTCTTGATTCTTTCACTGTATTTTGTAATTTCCTCTCCTTCTTTCATTTCCATCTGATCAAATTGACCTAAGAGACTTTCTGCTTTGGATCTCTTTATATTGATATCTCCTCCATGAATATCATGTAGTTTGTTCCACATATAAAAGGCAATAGGGCATTCCTTGGCTTCATCAAATTTAGAATAGCCGAGTGCAAAGGCTATATCAATCATCATTATCATATGATGCTTCATGTATATCATCTGATCCATAGTCAAAGGTCTCAGTGGTTCCACATACCTATGGTCCAAGAATTGTAAACCAATATCTCCAATGGTAGATAGATGTCACCTCATCAAATCTTTCCATGCAACAAAATTGTCTTTGTTAAGCTTAGGGATCTCCCTTCTGTAAGACATCTCTGATCTTTAGCTTAGGACTTGAAACCTTCCCTGTAAGAACTTGCATCTTTGATACCAATTTTTGGAAATAAGTTGAGTAACTAAGAGGGGAGGGGTGAATTAGTTACCACAAAAACAAATCCAAGTCCCTTAGATGTCTTAAACAAATTTGTCACTGTTCTTGATTAACACATATATTCTATTGTCACTCGGTTAACATAGTAAATATTAAGATATTAACTATGATTATCCTTTAGTAATTAATTGCAGAAACATAAACCATAAAGCAAATGGAATGTACATAGATAACACCAAGATTTAATGTGGAAACCCAATATGGGAAAAACCACCAATTGCAACTAGTCACTGTTTTTCACTCTTCTGAAGTGAGCCCTGTTAGGAGCCAACCTTGTTAAAGGTTAAAATAACAAACTATTAGGTGTGACCTTGTTAGAGGATTTAATCACCCTGTAAGGAGTGGACTTGTTAGAGGTCTTCTAACACTTCAATGTAGAAATGTCACCTTGTGAGAGGATTTACAAAAGACTGTTAAGTCTACTATGTTAAGAGATTTTGATCACTGCTACAATTGTTAGAAAGTAACAATGGATTGACCTATTTTGATAAGAAACTATCTTTGCTAATTCAGATCTCTATTCTGGATTTAATTACTCAATCCTCATTGATTGGATATTCTGTTGTAGTTCTCTCTGTTCTGTTTTCAATCAGAATCCCATCTGATTTCACCTTCACTCTTCATATCTTTTTCACACACACATTCAATCCAAACTTGACCTTATATATATGATAAGTCTTTGCAAGTCGGCCTTAATATCCTTCCAAATAAATAATAAAACTCAATTTTGTCAGCTTCATATAACCAATTATCCATAAAGTATAAACTACTATTAGTTAGTTGACACTAACTATTTAACTCGATCGACACTGAAATCCTTCAACGCCCGACCAACACTGTAATGCCCGAGTAAACTCAGTTAGAATTGAAAATCACTTTGGTCCTCTTTAATGCCCAAGAGTGTTTGGCATGAAATGACTGTGTGGATAGGATTAGACATTTGCGTAAACATCACTATACTTGTGTATACATCAATGACAATACACAATTGAATAATTGTCATCAACATATACATGATGGATTTTATTTGTCACCAAGATCCAAAGGAGGATGGAGGAAGTGAAATTGATAAGATATGATAGGTATGGTAGGTGGATGAGATGGAGGAAGGGATGAAGAGTGTATGTATAAGAGATTGCCCCCAAATATGAAGAGAAACTAGATGGAGGGATTACACACAATGCCTGTTTTCCAGGTTTTCATCATGGTACTTGTCCAATGCGCCTATTTGCCAAGTTTTCACCATTGGACAATTTTTTTCTCTTTACTTGTTTTTTTGAATTTTTATAACTTTTTGAATTTTTTGATTTATTAGAGGAAATTTAGATGAGGAGATGGATGGAGGATGGAGGACTCAAGCATCAAGTTCTGTACCAAGGTAGTAGGATCCCATTTGGAGTGGTCAATGGATGTTGGTACAACCTTATTACGATGGGGAGATTATGCAAAGGCATGGATTAAATAATTTTTATTGGAGATAAATGAGGGATAAGAGATATTGTGGTGGGAAGTGTTTGGATAGAGGGAAGGGAATTGATGTGATAGGGGGTGTTGTCAGGATCAAAATTGGCACATGTTGGGGATGTGGAAAGAGTGGATGGGAAGTGGATGGTGGATGTAGATATTATGGAGGAAATTTTTTTTATCAGTAAATTTTTGTTTAATATATATTGATATTAGAAAGAGGTTACATAAAAGGACTACACCATGGATCCATGTCGAACATGCACCAAATAAACTAGCCTAAGGGCCACAAAGATGAACACCACCACCCACCAAAGTTTTCAGATGCCACCCAAAATTGCATCAACGTGCTTACATCTGGCCATAACACATGCTTACAAAAATACAAAAAAATGAAACTAACCCAACATGCACCCTACCGAAACCAACCTAGAGCCTCATCATAGGAGAATTTGGGCATTATACCACACTTGAAATTGTAGTGCGAGTACCCTCCGCCTTCCTATACAATTTGTGTCAGGGCATTGGTCATCCCGACTCGTCCACCTTGGCTGTGGACTTAACTAGAGTGATCTTCTGACACCTCACGCCACCAGCAAGAATCACCTTTTTCCATTCCTCCTCTTTGTCCAAGAATTCTAAGACCATTACCCAACCTACCAAACTTCAGGCACCCTTGTTGGCATAGGCCGAGTAGAGCTCCAGATAATCAGGGGCTGGACATCCCTAGATCCGCCACCTATCATATGCCACAGACCACCCAACATACGAATTCCCACCCCATTTTCCTCCTGCTCCAAAATCCCCTCCAGACCTATAGACCATTGCGGCACTAGACATTTATTTTCCACCTTCACAATTTCTTCCTTTGAGTTACCAACCAATAGAGCCAAATCTAGAAAAAGGGAAGAGATGTCAAGATTTGTGAGAGGATGCACATCTGTGTTCATGAATTCATCACCAAAAAGGGTAGAGATTGCCTCCAAAAAATTAGGATCATCAAAGATGAATATGTTTTTAAGCCTTTTCTCAGAGATAGAGTCCCAAAAGGCTGGGATTTGGTTCGGGGATCTCAAGGTAAAGTTGGCCTCCATGGCTTGGCCTTCACCACCCACAACTTAGCACTCTGTAGCACAACACCAGAACATCGCACGCACCACCACTCCCTCGCACACTTCCCAAACCTAGCCTTAGAGAAATTAAAAATGGATCATTCTGCCCCCAATCGTTTATTTAGAGGATATAGAGCCTCAGTTTTTGTAGGCCATCAATTCGCCAAAAGGGAAAGCCCAACATACAACAACTTGTCACCTTCATCACAAATGAGATCTTCCATAATCCTAAAAATCCATATGCTTACCAATGGTGACCAATCAACACAATATCCATACATACCCAATCTGTCCTCAACATCATGCACCTAACTCCCTTCCCAAGGCCCATGTGCCATGAGCTAGTACATTGCATCCATGGCCAAGCATGCCGCCTCTCCGAAAAGACAACCTCCAAATTAGAAAAGGCACCAAATTCAAAAACCATCATTCCCATATCCTACCACCAAACTCACAAATCCCCTTAGATTTGCATCTTTCCTCAACATGTATTTTCAAAAAAATCAAACTCTAGTCATTTGATGTTGTAATAGTCCTCCAAAAGTTCATCTTTATCCTCAATAGGTCTCCTTACACCTATGTTGGATAATTTATCTGCCAAATTATTGGCTTCTCAGAAAGCTTGAACAATTTGTACCTCCAGGATAAACCTAAGGATGCCCCTAATGCACCTAATGTATTGATTCAAATGCCACACATCCATTTCTCCTTTCTTAATGCCATTGATTACTAACAACAAATCCCCTTCCAAGATCAATCGCTGAGTGCCTAGATTCTTAGCCAACTGTATGACACCAATTTCCACCTAACATTCAGCTGCATTATTAGTCCCCTCTGCCAGTCACATAGCACCTAAAGCCAGGATTTCCTCAGACTCATTCCTCACCACACAGCTAGCCCCTAAGGGCCCCAATGATTCCCTTTGGAAGCCCCATCAAAGTTGATTTTTATCCATCTGAGATGGGGAGGAGACCATTTAACTATTTGTTTCCCACAAAAAATAGGATTATCCCTACAAGGCCCTTGAACATGCCGATATGATGAAGGTGTTATGATAGGTAGTTTTGGGACATAGGGACCCAAAATAGATTTAGGAGATGGAGGGGAAGAATGCTTAGTCAATGGATTAGCAACTTTGGATGCAATTGTGGATTTTTATTTTAAATGCATTTCTTCTTCTTGCTTTGGGATCCACATAGTTTTTTCTTTTGCTTTGGTGGGCCTTTGTGGCCTTTTAGATGTAGTACATTTTTCTATTGGATTTTTCTTTGCTTGAACATGTCTTGGGGTGGACATGGAAATATTTAGATTGTTGTGGATCTTTAGCTTTATGCATTTTTTATTTGGCATCCAAATTATTGCAAGTAGCATGAGAATTTATATGAGATGGAGGGAATATGGATAAAATTATAGTGGGAGGATGGGGGATCGTACATGTGGGTATATACCTTTTTTGATCTTGATCAAGAATGTATGAGGTGGGATTTTTACAATGGGGTGATATGGATATGTGATTGGTGGATGGAGGAATGAGTAGGATAAGATGGGGGATGATATTTTGGGATATAAGGGCCAAAATGGATTTAGTATGTGTAGGATATGAAAGGGTAGATTTTGGGATATAGGGATCCAAAATGGATTTAGACGATGAAGGATACATGTAGTAGGTTGTCTTGGGTTACAATAATGGAGGGGGGATGGCAGAAAATGTTTTAGATGAATGATGGGAAGATGTAATGGCGGGTTTGGGAGTATGCTTGGATTTTGTATTCATTGTACCAACATTTTTGGATGAAGTGCCTCGGGATTTGTAACCAAGACCGTGAGATCATGGATGTTCTTTGAAATAGATGGGCTCTAGGGTACCTTGTCCATGGAGGCCTAATCCTTTACCTTGATAATTAATTTTCTTAAGCATTCAAGCTAAGATAGGATACTTCTTACTTGGGGAATAAGACGCGAGTCCATTATTATGTGGAGTGTAGGTGGTGGATATGGAATTTATTTATTTTTCTGAAAGTGGACCACCATGGATGAATGTAAGTGAACCAAGGGGATAGAGTGATGGTGGTGGGATATTTGTGATTGGAGGAGATAAAGGATCATGAACTAGAGGTGATGGGATGATAATGGACCATGACTTGGATTGGTTTGGTGGAGTGATAGGATATTTCTTTATAGGAGGGGATGATAATGGACCATGAGATGGAGGAAGTGGGATTGTAAGGTCATGATGTAGAGGGGATGATAAGGGATATTGAGATGGAGTGGGGGAGATGATAAGATTTGAATTTGTATCAGTGGATATTTTGACATGCTTTGGGAAAAGCTTTTGGGATGATTAAACTGGTGTAGATGGTGTCATGGGGGTGAATGTATAGAATCTTCAGATGGAGTGGATGGAAGGATGGGAGGTTATTTTATTGAGATGGATGAATGGAGGATGGAATCATGGGGTTTATTAGATTGGGTTTGGATAATACTAAGAGGAGAAAAATGGGGATCGGGGGTGGATAGAGTCAACAAATGGGGGTTTTTTACTTGTGTTAAGAGGTGGAAGAGGATCAATAAGTGGGGTTGATGGAAGAGGGATGATAGATGTGGTATGTGAAAGGGAAATGATATGTGGGGGAGGTGTAAGGGACTCATCATTAATGACCTTACATGATGGAGTTGGATGACATGATTCATCTTTAAGAGGTGGATTTTCTGATGGATTCTTTGTGAAGCTCTTTGGAGACTTACATATTTGAAGCTGAGAGGGATGAGTAACATGCATGGATGGTGGTAAGATAAGATAGTATACATACAAAGGTGTGGTAGTGGATTGTGAACCTGGTTGATGGAATGATGGTGCAAAAGTGGGTGTGGAGGATGACTTGGCTAGATAGTTCATATACATAGGTATGGAGGCAAATGGTGAACTGGATTGAATAGTTGATGGGGAATATGCATTAGAATAGGATATAGCACATGAAATAGATTATGGGACATAGGGAGATTGTGCATTGGGATTCATAATGGAGGAAGGAATGAAAGATGGTGGGCTGAGATAAGATGGCTTAAATGAAGGTGGATTTGAATAGGATGGTGTGGATGGAGAATTAAGGTAGGAAAAAGTAGGAGTAAGGTAGGATAGTGTGGATGGTTGATTTGGGACAGGGATTTTTTTAGTGGTGATTATTCGCCAATTGGCGAATATGTCTCGGTCGGGCTATAGAAATTGGCAAAAAAAAACACCGTATACTAGTTGACCGGTTCGCCCAGATTTTATAAAATAGTCATATTGTGGTCGGAACGTTCACCACTATGATTACACAATTTTAGTTTGGTACTCAGGTTCTTCGCCCATATTTCTCTTTAATGTTTACTCTTATTCGCCATGGAATTAATTGAGTGTCTCTTTTGACGAACATCATTCGCCAAATTCCCATTTTCCTATGTCAAATTTTTATTTGTCCTAGG